>VZTU01023461.1:55860-75917 GCA_013400835.1 Zapornia atra
TTAGGATATAGCTGTCCTACAGGATGACTTTTCAGCATTTATGTATCTGTAGGTTTTGTTTGGGTTTTTTGGGGTATTTTTTAACAATATCCTAGTTCTGTATAAGAAAATAATGTGGCATGCTACATTTATTCATTTGTATTTTTAAATTTATTTAATTAAAGAAAACAATAACAGAAATAAATAACCCAAAACAGTAAAACAGAGGTCATAAATAACCAGGATATCTCTTCAAACATAGTAACTGATAAACTGCATGTTTGTTTTTCCTTTTTTTTTTTTTTTCTCCAAGATTATTCTGTTCCATGTAAAGAGCTAATCTGGCAAAAGCGCTGCCAGAAATTACTAAAATAGTCCTACCTAAAATGTCTTTCACTGTATCTGCTCAGAAAAAATTATGGAAAAAAGTGGTTTCTGTTTGGTACTATGTGAATATGCAGTGGCATTTTGATTTACTTTTGAGCTTGTTTTGGGGGAGCAGATTCAAGAAACCAAGGTCAAAATCCTTTGAAAGTCTAGCATCTGGCCATGTTGAGTCACTTCAATGGTTCATCACGGTCAGTACGCTGGTTTTATAATTGGTCAGTGGTTGTTTTCAGAAGAACGTAAAATCAGGGAAAGCATATGGTGATATTTCCCTTTATTTTCTCTTATCTAAATACATTATTCTAATTAGTCTGGTTAAGAAACACAAAATCTGACACGTGGAAATCTGTGATTTGAATTGGTGCATTAAAAATATAGACACCTCTGCCAATAAAATGGCATTAAGCACATTAAAACTTCCCAAGAAATATATATTTGCCCTCTCTATGTTGAGTGCTAAAAAAAAGTAATTTGGAGGAATATCCATTCAAGTATCATTACATCAAATATTTGTCTGAGATGACTTGCAACAGGAGCAAAATAACTACTTTATCTTTGCTTTCTTTTTCTTCTTGATATCTACCTAAACCTAGCATACAATGTTCATAAATTATTTGTGCAATTATACATTATCAGAAAATAACTATGACGTGCTTCCAAATAAATTTAGCATATCTTACAGGTCATGACATTTGAAAGTTTTTTCCCACTATTTATTAAAGTTCATCATAAAATCATATAAATAGGAATCTGGGTGTTATTGTAAAATGTCACACAGTCCTCCTTTACTAAAAAGGGATGAAACTTGACTGTAGATATGACCAGAGGTAATTATCAATTCAGTTCTTTAAAATTGTATTCTATAATTCCTTTGTTAATGTTTTCACACATTTCTTTATTATAAAAATTCATTCTTTTTCCTAATATTTTACATAAACCTTTCATTTTACAAACAGAATGAGGACAGTTTGTTGGTGTTTTCTTTATCCTTTTTCTGGTAGGCTTTTTTAGTGTGGTAAATGAAAAAAAAAAAGTCTTTGACATTTCTACCTTAACTATTTTTTACAATATTCTTGCTTGCTGTCTTCTATTGTACCTGTAACTTTCTTTAAAAGTGGGTCAAGATGAGACTTAAACTTAGGACAGAAAAATTATAATCTTCATTTAAAACATATGGTTTTCTAAATGACATTTTCCTTTCTCATAAAAATAATCACTTTTCTCCCTCCAACAATGATTAATGTATGGACTAGTGTCGGCCTTCATCTTTTGAGAAGTACTGTTGTTTAACTGTTTATTCAGCATTTTGTGTTAGTGAGTTTTACATAAGTGAACTATAACACGGTACTACTGGGAAGTGCTGCTTTTCTTGCCAATTTCAAAGCATCTTTATTTTGTCAACATTAAAATCCAATCATCTGATGTGTTTGCAACCCCTCTAATCAGATTTGTTGATTTCATCAACAATTTTTAGAATAGGCTCTGCATTCTACCAGCTAACTCAATAAAAGTATTGAACCAAACTGGGTTCAGATCAGAAGTTTTACAAACTAACTGAACAAGAAATTGGAAAATATTAATTTAGTGTGATTTTCAGTCAGTTGTGTGTCTATCTCTGAGGATTTAATCTAGTTACATTTCTCTGCTTTGATTTTCAGAATGTCATCTTAAGACACTACCAAAGTTTTTTTAGAAGTAATACAAAATTATTTGCATTATTTCAGTTTCAAGTGCTAGGCTTGTAATCTTACCAGAATATTTTATAATCAAATCATAATTTGTTAATGAAAACCACTCTTTATCATTTCATATTTCATATATCAATTATTGATATACAGGACACTTAGGTAAAGACTTACGCATTCATAGTAATACTTCTTAGTTCATACAATCTACCTTTGTGTTGTCAGTGTTGCTGCCTTCAAATGGCGTGGCGACCTGGTTCAGGAACAGTGTGACGGCCACATCCAGGCCGCTCGGACCATCAGCTCACAGACACCAATATGGCGGACGGCAAATGGCGTTTATTGGCAAGTAACACGGGCTTATATAGCTAGGGTTTACCACGTGACTTCCGTCTGCTTCCGTCATAAACCAAACGCTATTGGCTGTCAGGAGAGGAGGCCCTACCTTTCCGTACAGCACGGCATCTTCCAGTCACCAAGCCCTAACTACAGTAGCACGACACCTACCGACCGCCAAGCTAACTGCAACACAGTGTCAGTTAAATATTGATAACGTCCTGAGCAGAATGCAGACTGAAATTTGCAAGTACAGATCAGGCAGCTAGCTCAGTGAACCACTTCCATATGCTGATATTCTACTTTTTTCTTTTTTTTTTTCTTTTTTTTTTTCCCCTATAAATTGTTCAATCTTCTTGTAGTCTTATAGTAGGAATCCACAGAGACATAATGTAGTTAGTGTTTGTTCTATGCATGAAAACAGTGTTGGCTAAGTCAGATATGTTTAGCTAGTTCTACACACAAAAATGTGCTCTGGACTGAGAGTAAGTGCTTAAAATTACTGTCAAAGAAAAGGACCAAATAAAAATTTATATAACAGTATTTTTTACCCTACTCACACATGTTACTACATGCACAGAGAGGAAAACATTTAAAAGTCAAAACACCAACTGTATTCAACTATGCAAACAGGTACTGTATGCCTGCATCTCTTTCTCTTGTTCTGAAAAAAAAAAAAAAGTTAAATTAATTTTCATTTGGAGATATTTGGCAAATATCAGAATTAGTTGTTCTGAAAATCCATTGGAAACCTAAAGAAATCTTGATCGTAAAGCAAGAACTAGTAAGATTCGCTCATTAGTATTTTAATAATTTTACAAAATGGGCATGAAAATAATAATTAGTGCTTTCTTTCCCAAAGCCATTTCAGTTGCTAACCAATTCAGTGATGTCCAATCAACACTGATTACATTTGTTACTTTATTGACCTGCGCAGTTCCAGTCTCCAAGGTTAAGAGGGATGGTTACGTTAACTGCTTATCTGCATATAATATGACATTGAATGTACAATAGAAGCAACGTGTCCCATTATCTCAAAGATAAAGACTTATGGAAACTCAGGATCCTATTACGTAAAAATAAGTAATACGTGGTACAAAAACATTTTAAAGATTTTTTAAACTAAAAAGGATCCAATTCACTGCTACATTTGTATATATAAAAGATGTGATCAAAAATAGCATTTGGTTTTGTACACAAATATTATTTGCTGTTTAATGAGATAAAAAGCTATGATATCTCCAGTGTGCAAAAAGTCTAAATAAAATTTTAGTCATAAAGAAAGTGTGAATGTATTAGGTATAAAAACTGTATAGAGAATCAGGTTTTGTATTGTTTAAATAACTTTTCTTAACAGTAGTTGGCTTGCTTAAATACAAAACTTCTAAGAATAAAACATATTGAGATGATGAGAACATCATCTAAAAATGAAGTAAATGATGTTCAGCCAAAGTGCACTCTTTTTCAAAGGGATGGACAGGGAAGAAAGATTTTGCAGCCAAATGAATATTACTGCAGTCATAAAGCCATTAGTGTCTTCCATTCTCCTTGCAGCAAGCATGGCATGACAAAGGAACCAGAGGGTAAAAACACTATTATATACAGGGCTTCCTCTCAGTGAGGATGTCTACATTGTAGATGCAAAATTGGTAATTGAGAGAAGGCTTTGTGGAATGGAAACTAAAAAACATAAAAGAACATAAAGCTAGTCAAAGGGCATTGTTGGGAAGATTTGGTATGTCTGCTCAAGACTCTACTTAGCACAGCTTACATTTTATCACTGCGCAATTCATCAAGCATGAATAATTTTTTTTTTCCTTCTACAATAGAACTATAAATGCACAGTCATAAAAAGGGAGATGATGCATTGCAGTTGAGATATCAGCTAAGGATGTTTACAGTTCTATTAAACCCTTTTTTTTTTTAGAAGTTTATAATAAAAATTCAGCCCTGAGTTAAAACATGAAGCAGTAGCATCTTATTTCAGTATAATTAGAATCAATCAGTTAATTTCTGCTTGATTAGTGCCATGTATTTGTACTTCAATATCTCAAATAGTGGCAAAATAAAGGTCTATTACATCTGAGTAAAGCAGGTTGTAAAGCATACAAACATTACTTGCAAGGATTGTGGATGCATAATATATATGACATCCTGCTACATATCTACAACTGCAAGTTTAATCCTTACTCTGGATTTGGGTTAAAACAGTACCTCCTGTATCTGTCTGTGGGTGAGAAAAGACTTAGGGGGCAAAAAGAAAAGTGTAATGCCAATACTATTGCATTCTTTTATGTTTGTGGCTCTAGGCTTTGCTCTGCACAGAACTTGACAGGGCAGGCATCACCTCACAGAATCGCAGAATTGTAGGGGTTGGAAGGGACCTCAAGAGATCATTGAGTCCAACGACCCTGCCAAGGCAGGTTCCCTAGACAGGTCACACAGGTAGGTGTCCAGATGGGTCTTGAATATCTCCAGAGAAGGAGACTCAACCACCTCCCTGGGCAGCCTGTTCCACTGCTCTGTCACCCTCACTGTGAACAAGTTCTTCCGCATATTGGTGTGGAACTTCCTGTGCTTCAATTTGTCGTGTTCCCACAGACCACTAAAAGAGCTTGGCCATTTCCCTTTGCCTCCCACACTTCAGATCTTTATAAACATGAATAAGATACCCTCTCAGTCTTCTTTTCTCAAGGCTGAACAGCCCCAGTTTTTTCAGTCTTTCCTCGTATGACAGATGATCCAGACCCTTAGGCATCTTTGTGGCCCTGCACTGGACTCTCCCCAGAAGATCCCTGTCTTTTTTGTACTGAGGAGCCCAGAGCTGGATACAATACTCCAGGTGAGGCCTGAACAGGACAGAGTAGAGGGGGAGGATCACCTCCTTTTACCTGCTGGCTACGCTCCTTTTGATGCACCCCAGGATCCCATTGTCCCTCTTAGCAACCAGGGCACATGGCTGGCTCATGTCCAATCTGTCATCTACCAGGACCCCCAGGTCCTTCTCCACAGAGCTGCTCTCCAACTGGCCATCCACCAGCCTGTACTGATACATGTGTTTATTCCTTCCCAGGTGCAAGACTCTACAATTGCTTTTATTAAACCTCATTTGGTTTCTTGCTGCTCAGCTGTCCAGCCTGTCCAGGTCTTGCTGAATGGCAGAGCAGTGTTCCTGCATGTCAGCTGCTCCGCCCACCTCTTGTACTCCTTGTGCTCCAAGACACGCACTTATTAACTAGGAAGTCCAGNACTGGCCATCCACCAGCCTGTACTGATACATGTGTTTATTCCTTCCCAGGTGCAAGACTCTACAATTGCTTTTATTAAACCTCATTTGGTTTCTTGCTGCTCAGCTGTCCAGCCTGTCCAGGTCTTGCTGAATGGCAGAGCAGTGTTCCTGCATGTCAGCTGCTCCGCCCACCTCTTGTACTCCTTGTGCTCCAAGACACGCACTTATTAACTAGGAAGTCCAGAAAACACTGAAATTCCCCTCAGACAATGTGCCTGTTTTCCAAGTAATTCTCTTAGTGATTTAACTGTATAAATAAGTTACTGACTGACAAATAAGTTACTTTAGTTTATCTACCAAGAATCTCTTCTGCCTAAAGATTAGCCCATACCTTTTCAAGAGGAAAATGACTTAAAGGTTTATCTCCCTTTCATTATTCAAGATACATTCAAAGACTGTCCTAGACAGTCATCATATTGCATTCTGTGAAATTAGGTGTTGACAAACTACTCTACAGGTAGTCGTATTTTCTCTAGTTCATTTTCTCCAGTTCATCATTACTGTGTCTCTTTTTTAGAACATGAAGGTGTCCACACTGCTCCAGATCCGAATCTTCTCTCCTAAAATGGCCATAAACAAAATCAGAGCAAGTATATATGACATTCCTCCCTAATATTTTCCCAGTGTCCTGCTAATGCAGCTCAGCAGGCATTTAGCTTGCATCGTTGCAGGAGCACACTGCTGAGTTGTGTTCAACTTGTTGTCTCAAAAAAGATTTGTCTCTCTTCTGTAAACCTACTTTCTAGCCAGTCAGCTTCCAGCCTGTACTGTTGCATGCTGTTATTTCATCCAACGTATGGGGCTAGTGAAACTGAAAATATTTTTGTTCACCCATTCCTCTCGTCTGTTGAAAGCCTTTTCAATGGCAGCCAGTCCTTCAGCGATTCAGCGTTCTCCTGTCCAGAGACATGCTGAAAGTGCATTTTCCCCTCATCATGCAGACCATTAATGAGGATGTTGAACAGTATTGACCTCAGTATCAACCCTGAGGAATAACTCAAGCTGACGTGTAATATCTGGCTAACAGCTGGGTTTTGAACTGCTGACAACTGCTCTTTCAGCATGGCAATTTAGTCAATTTTTCACCCAGCTTGTCATTCACTGTATCCAGACCATTTTTTTTTTCTCAATACAGTTACAAGAAGGCATGCTATGAGACACCATTCAAAAAATATTGATTACATTTGGGCAGCCACTTCACTTGGCCACCAAGCTGGTCTTCCCGTTATAGGAAATCAGTTTGGTCAGGCATGATCTGGCCTCAGAAAATGGCTATTTTCAGTCTTCCTCTTGCCCTACATGTACCTTGATGTGGCTTCCAGGAGGTATTGCTCTACAATCCTCAATTGAATTAGGTTAGAAACACCAGTCTGCAGCTCCCTCAATCCTTCTTTCTTGCCCATCTTGAAGAGCAATGTGACATTTGTTTGTGGGGTTTTTTTTTGTTCTATTTTTCTTTTGAGTCACTGGGAACCTTTCACGACTATCTTAGCATTCCAAAGATGTCCCATATGTGGTTTTGCAGCATTTTTAACCAGATCTAAGTGCATTTGAATGCTGGTATTTGTGCACTGCTAATACAAGCATTAAAATTCAGGAACTAATCTAAAGCTATAATTTTCTGAGGAATTTCTCAAAGACAGAACATATCTAAATTTTAGATACCAAACTGTTCTTTTGTTTGTTTGTTTCTCTGGAGAGAGAGTGATACCTCTCTGGCTCCTGAAAATTAGAATCTCATTTCATAAAAGATTGTTGATGCTGGGATTCACATCTGAAACCACTTTCTTAAACATTGGCTTAAGAATAATAAAAGCAGAAGGGAAGAAAAATAGCTCTTTTTTATCTTCTTGACTTCAAAGATCAAGTCAACTTCCTTCTAAGTCAAAGCAATTCTTAAGCAGTAATGCTGGAAATAATATTCCATTTACTGTTTTTGTATAAGGAAAAAAAAACAAACGACCAAACCCGATAAACAAAGTATTATTTTGTTTCTTTCCTTCTTCACATGCAATAGATACTTGAGAAGAAATCAAATAGTCTCTAAATAAATATATTTGCAAGCTAAATTATACATGAAAAAACTAACCCATCGTTGTATTTCTGGTTTTACAATACAGAAGAGAATAAGACAAACTGTTGGGAATTCCTCTTGAAAGGAATACCTTAATTCATACATGAAAAATAATACAGTATAATATTTAAGGCTTGAGTCAATATTGTACCACTCCTTAGATGTAGTTAGCCGCTCTCAGCTTGAACATGTGTATGTATATTGGGCATATATGTTTAGATATTTCTTAGGGAATTAAACATTGCTGTGGTTGGAGTATTTAGAAGATTGACAAATCAGGTCAGTTTTAAATTAATCCTAAAGCAATGTTCTAACGGGTAGTTTTTACACATTATTGCTTCTTATCTCCACATATATAAGGATGTTCAGCTTTAATACCTACAGTTTATATTAGATATGAGTATATACTGAGGAACTGGTACAATATAGTTATCACTGATGGCTCTGGTCCTTGGTGTCTCTATGTCACAAAGATTAGTGTGATGAGATTTAAGAACTCTTTGGGTGAAAAAAAGGCTAAACTGAAATGAACTTGTGTTATTTCTTTGCTGATTGCCTTCACTGATTCCTAACAAGTATTTAATGTTCCCCTCCCAAAAGCAGGGTATAACCTCTGCTGCTGCTGCAACTCATCGTTGTTGTTGCCAGTTATTCCTCTTATGTATTCAGCAGGATGTCTTCTGCTGCAACTCCAGTCTTTCTTCAACTCTTCAACTGTCACATTTCTCATACATTTATGTAAAAACCTTTGTGTCTGGTTATGACATGACAGTGTTCAAACAATTTGTATACACTATTTCAGTATTTGGGTCCAAGTTAGACTGATGTATCCTGACTATTGCATTTATAGTTTTCAATTGTCAGAGGACACTCTTGAACTATAGATAAAAGACGGAAGAGAATTTGGTAATATCTATTAGTTATACTGGATTTTCTTTCCCACTGGGTTTATAAGTAGAAACCCCAAAATTAACTGCATAACAATTGAAGGTTTTTCTTTATTTTTTGATGATCATTTTATAACTTGCTAAAGTAAATGTAATACATTTTAAGTTCAAAATGCCTTCATTTGGATGATTTTTTCTTTTTTTGAATTTTATTTTCAATGAGTAGGAAATGTTTAAGTTTATGAATGGCTTATGCTAAAAAGTAAGAAAACTAAGGCTCAAGAAATTTAAAAAATGATACCTATGTCACTGGGTGGAGTAATTGCAAATGGCATTATGAACTGGCTCTTAACTTGCATTGCTTAGTCTTTATAACTATTACCACCACCCCACAAAAACAATTACACTGTGTTTTAATAGCTTGCAATACTGCCCAGTCTTTAATATAAAATATTTACAAACTGTTCCTTTCTGCCTAAATAACTTTTGCCTTTTCATCATTCTTTTCCATGTATTTCAGCATTCTACCTACATTAACTTAGTATACACAAAAAGTGTAATTAGGGGTTTTCTGTTTAATTATTTTTTACAATGTATATAGTAAAATTTACCATGTGCTTTAGTGTACAATGTGTACTAATACAGGATTTCTCACACAATCATATTTTCCCTTATTTTTATATGTTAAATATAATTTGGTAATTTCTATGTACACAGGCTTAGCAAGGCACTACTGGATATTTCTTAGTAATTGCACCTTTGAAAATAAATTATTACTCAAAATATGTCATTTGTCTTCTCTTCTTTCCTAGTTAGATATTTTTCACTTGTAGTCACATAAACTTATGGTAATGTTATATATATCATGTTTAGATCAAATGTTGAGATGCAGTTCTGGTAAGCAGGACCACAGATTTCTTCAAACATAGCCACAGCAAAGTATTTTTGGTTTGCATGTTGAAGTACAGTCACATCATAGACCTAGTGCTGTTCGGTCATCTGGGCATAGTTGAAATCTGCAGAATATGGTTAGCTGTCCTGAATTATGAGTCTTTAGGCCATGTCAAAGTGTTATTATTGTTTGCTTGGGAAAACAAACAAGCAAACAATATTTTTTCCTACTAAGTTTTAGACTTTCTTGGTGACCCTCAAGTTTAAATTTTATTAGTTATTAGTACATATTTAGTTAAGAAAGAATATTTTTACTCTCCAAATATTTTGGCTCTTCACACTCTTAATTGACATTGTTAGGGTTTAGATGGGTTGCAGATTATTTTCACTACCCCTAGAAGAATAATTTGCATGCACTCATGCTGGAATGTTATTTTTATAGACATTTCTTTATAAACGAACATTATGGAAGATTAGAGCAATTAATGCCTATTTCTAGGATGACTTCTTGACATCACTGTATGCTATTAATGGTGGTTATGAGTTTATTCCATATTAAGTTTCTAATTTTTCCTTTGTAGAGAGGACAAAACTATCTACTATGTCATCCAAAATTTGTCTCCATAAACAGGAAAAAAAAAAAGAAAAAAGAAAAAAAGGAGCAGTAAGTACTGCTACCCCCTCCACCATACGAATGTCACAGTCAGTGGTCAGCTACCTGACTATATTGGTATTCTGCAGCTGGTTTCTGTCACTGAGTGAAATGTCTGTCAAGTGAGTAGAGGGACAGTAAGTTATGGGCTCTTAACCAGCTGTATGTTTATTTTATTGAAATGTCCTTAGAGAATGATAAGAACAGTCCTTGTTGTTCTGTACTATGTCTCTTCACCAAGTTACATTTTCTCAGGATTTCTGTAATTTTATATTTTCTATGTTAGAAATGCCACCTTTTTGTGACAAGGGTTTGGCGTGGTTTGTTTGTGTTTTTTTCAATAACAGATGAAGTCAAAGTCTGCTGAATAAGTATTATATTTAATTAGCCATCAAGCAAGGAAAAAAAACCAACCAACCAAACAACCATTTAATTACATGACTCCATAAACAATTCAATGCATGAAACTCACATAGAAAATATGCCATGAATAAAAAAAACCATAGCTCATCTAAAGAAATAGTATAGATAGTAAAAGATGGTGGGGCACTTTGTTTTAACCCACCCTAAGACTTCTTATAAAAAACCATTTGGCAATCTACATATAATACAGGGATGGGATTCACATTCCATTTGTGGTTTGATCCTGATGATCTCTCGAGGTCCCTTCCAACTCCTACAATTCTGTGTTATAATTTAAGACACCTAAGATATGTCAGTTAAAATGAAGCATAAGTATGTATGTGTGAACTTGTGTCCAGACTACCACACAGTGCAGAATGTTATCCAAATTGTCCTGGAAATCTACATGTTATTTGCTTTCTATGTTGATATTCTATTTTTGATATTTGTTTATTTGTTTCTATAGTGATAAAATATTTCTAGCACCGATTGAGAGCTGGCTGTTACCACACAGGAAACTGTCTTCTTGACCAGAAGATGAAGTCAGGCAAGAGGCAGTAAACCATGTCAAATGGCTTATTTGATGAACTGAAATAAGCTTCTGATCTCTACTGGCTAAAACACTAAATCACTCATAAATACTTAGATATCTAAGTGTAAAAAGTACCTCAAACTTTGAGGTAACTGAGAATCCCAGTTCATCTCTCTGTACTACCTATACACCTGATGCAGAAAGGACAGCTGTGTTTCAATAAACATGATCATCTTTCAAGAATACAAATTAATGTCACAAAATTCAGTTGAGTTACAGTCAGTTTTCAGGTTTTAATCATATTAACATGAACTTCCATTTAAGACGTGTCATCAAAACAAATTATCAAAACAAAACCAGTAAGTCCAATACTATTCTAGTGGCAGCTACTATAGGGTTCCTTAAAAAAAAACAACAAAAAAAACCCCAAAAAAACCCCCAGATAGAATGATAACAATAAAATATTTATGTTGCTGACACAGAGCCGTTTACTGCTAAAATATACTATATATACAATGAACCTAGCTTTCTACCCTTAGTGGTTTGCCAGAAGATAATCTTATTAATTAAACCCAGTGTGATACCTAGGAAAGTCAGTAAAGCTTCTCCTAAACATCTCTAACAGTATATTACAGTGCTGTTTGAGCTGTAGAATTTGTCTGTTGTCTTAAATCAGGAGCAAACTTTTGAAACGCACTTCAAATTTTCATATTGTGCTTGCATTGTTCTTTGGTTTGCATTGTGAAATGGTGTCAGGGTACGTGATCTGTGGTGTTCCTTTTAGACGAAAATAAACTAGAAGATACTAAGAGCTTGTTTTGTACTCTTCAGCCTCAAATGCTCATTCTGTCAGAGGGATCAGAGTAGAACTCATTCACATTAAAACAAGAACCAAGAAAATTTCCCAGGTTTATTTGCATAAGACTGTGTCTTATATGACAAATTTGCATGTATATTTTTTAGGTCATCTCCATAAGAAACCAGTCTATATTTCTAATGGACATCTGGATGAATGAAATAGGGATACTGAGAATACATTTCTAAGACAGAAAGATAGAAGAAGAGGAGAAATTACTGTTGTCTCTATGCAAGCATTCTTATTTATAAACATCTTTTTTCTGACATAACAAAATATTCTAGTCAGTTCTGCCATCTAAAGTATCAATAAAATATTAACATGGATGTATAACATTCAGAGTTATATTTAAGAGTAAGTATTAAAATTTTTGATAACGTTTTCTTCTTGTCTTTGTATTTTGATTGACATAGAGAAATATTTCTCTGTTGCGTCAGATTTACTGATTTTCTTTTGCACCAGAATGTATTTTATTTTATTGACATCAATAATATTTTTCATGGTATATAACTACTTTAGTTTTGTGTTGGTCCTATTCCCAGGAAAATATTCAGCATCACATATTGCTTCATCAACTATGCGTATAATGAAAGACAATAGCTGCTCTGTCCCAGTAGGATTTTAATTGTTTTCATTAAGCCAGCTGGATTGGTAAGAAAAAAATGCAATTTTTAGCTTTTCTTTTTTGAGGACCAATGTATGTAGAAGAGTATTTGCCACTAGTTGATGTATACGTGCTATTAACTTTGTTACCTTTTTGAAAAACAGATATGTCCAGATCAAATAATATGTGAGATCCAGTATTAACAGGCATTGAAATGCAGGATAAAGAAAATATATATTGATATGAAAAAAAGCCAAATAAACAAGTTGTCTTTCAAATTGTTAACTACAATTGCCTTTTGAATAAAATATTTCATGATATTTTATAAATTACTAACATGCTGGGTAATAGATTGCCAATAGTATGATCTATTGCTAAAAGTCCTCTATTGTAATTTCTTGAATTTGTGCAAGGAGGTTGAATATGATAACTACTCCTTGATTAACAGCCCAGTTATAAAAGTAAAAGACTTCTTGAATCACTGGAGGATAAAGGTCTTTACTCCATAGTATATCATATGTATCAATCTCCGAGGAGTAAGGGGTAATTTCTGATGTTCTATAGCTCTTTGGGATTAGTACTTGCAAGTTAGGCCTATAACTTTCATCCTCTTGTTTCTCCAGTGCAATGACATCACTATGAGAGTGATAATACGCTTCAGGATTTAAGAGTATTGACACTGAGATGAGGGAAGAATTTTGATCTTTTAGTAAATATTCTCAGTTACTTGACTGGACTATATTTTTGAAGACTCCCACAAGGGCAACATACTAGTCTTAATGGGCCACCATTCAGGCCTGCTACACTGCACTATAAAGCTCTAAGACCTGGGAAACAGCTATAATGCTTCTGGCAGGCAAGAATTAAAGGGCAAACACCTTCAGAGCCTACTAAAGCTACTTTTTGATCAGTATGAGGAATTGCTGTTTGAATAATGCAAAACTTTATTTCTCCTGCCCTGCTGCTCAGAAGCTAAGCAGGTTACCTCTACTCATCACCTTTGTAAGCCATGCCTAGAAACATACCATGCGGAGCATGGTAGAGGTCAGGAAACGTCTAATCTCCACCTTTTATTTATCATGCTGGAACACATGTGAGAACTAGAGAAGCAATCACTAGAATTTAATAATAGGAGCCAGATTAGCCATTGTTCCAGACTTCAGGAGATAGGGCACAGAGAGGGCATATCAGAAATATATTCTCCTTCATAGCCTCATGTAGTCGGGGTGTATAATCAAAGCCCTATATAAACACATATATAACAGCTACATATGCATAACAGCATGAAAAAAACAAAACAAAACAAAACATACTGGCTTGTAAGAAAGAGTTGGAGGATAAACTGTCATTGACAGACTTAGACCAAAAAAATTCATTTTTCCTAGTGTCCCAACTTTCCCTTTAATAAAGCAGGGAGAGGGTCTGTCATGAAATCAGTTGTGGGTCCCAGATTCTTAGGGCAAAACTGATCCCCAGTGCATGTTAGAGAAGCTGGAAGCTGTTCTATCTCACATGAGCTCCTTATTGTTCCTAAGGCTCATACAGTATATGACTCTCCAGCTGTGTGTTTTTCTACTCATACTTGCACACTACATCACTACAAGTGTGGCTGCAGCTGGCTATCCTATCTTGAGAAAAGATTTTATTTTTTTTCCCTAATAGCTTTAATGTACATGATTCTAAAACACAAAAGTATTTGCAGTAGTAAGTGCATGTGGTGAATGAATCAAAAATGTCTATTTTCTATGTGATATTAAACAATAATACATATCTGCTGTAGAACAGAATGGTGTTTTCAATATCTTCTTGCAACATCCAGACATCCAGAAGATATTCTAAACTGGTTGAAAAACTTTTCAAGCTTTTGCAGTTCTGAACTTCAGTCCATAACAGGGGATTTCACTAGGATTTTTAAAATACCAAAATATCCTAAGCATACCCTTATAAAATTCAACAGCTAGATAAACCAAGGCATGTGGTGGAAACCAGGTGCCCACTAAAGATGCTCTATCAGTCTTCTCCTGAAAAAAAAAAAAAAATTAGAATGGTTTTGTTGGAAGGGACCTTAAGGACCATCTAGTTAATTTATTACGAGTCAACTCAGAGTTGAGTAATAAGAAATAAAACCAAATTTTTAAAATACCTTCCCAGGATTAACTTTACTCCCAATTTCTCTACCTCCTCCCCTCCCAGTAGCACAGGGGACAGGGAGTGGGAATTGTGGTCAGTTCATCATACATTGTGTCTGCCACTCCTTCCTCCTCAGGGGGAAGACTCCTCACACTCTTCCCCTGTGCTAGCATGGGGTCCCTCCCACAGGAGACAGTCCTCCATGAACTTCTCCAATGTGAGTCCTTCCCAGGGGCTACAGTTGATTAACTGCGACAGCATGGGTCTATTCCATCTGATGCAGACCTTCAGGAACAGACTGCTCCAGCATGGGTCCTCCACTGGGGTCACAAGTCATGACAGAAAACCTGCTCCAGCATGTGCTCCTCAATCCCTAAAGATCCACAGGTCCTTCCACAAGTCTACTCCAGCATGGGCTATCCATGGAGTCACAGGCTCCCTTGGGTATATCCACCTCGTCCTGTGTGGGGTCCTCCACAGGCTGCAGGTGGATATAGGCTCTACTGTAAAAATCCACAGGCTGCAGGGGGACAACCAGCCTAACCATGGTCTTCTCAGTGCACTGAAGGGGAATCTGATCCAGCACCTGAATCACCTCATCTCCTTCTTCACTGGCCTTGGTGTCTGTAGAGGTATTTCTCTCACATAAACTCACTCCCCTCTCTATCTGCAACTGCTCCTA
The DNA here is from genome assembly GCA_013400835.1 of Zapornia atra. Taxonomy (NCBI): domain Eukaryota; kingdom Metazoa; phylum Chordata; class Aves; order Gruiformes; family Rallidae; genus Zapornia; species Zapornia atra. The sequence continues at coordinate 71,247 of VZTU01023461.1, forward strand.
TTATTGTGGGTTTTTTCCCCCTTCTTGACCGTTGCTGATTGGCTCAGCCTTGGGCAGCAGCAGGTCCACCTGGAACATGCTGGTAAGAGCTGTATCAGACACGGGGGAAGCTTCTATCAACTCACAGAAGCCACCCATCACCCATGTAGCTCCCTTGCTACCCAAACCTTGCCATACAAATCTAATATAAGGTGCAATATAATATCTCAAGTCTTGGCCTTCATCTTCTTTTATATAAACAGATGCCAAAGTAATGTAGGCAAGTCTGAAAATACATTCATGATGGGGGTATGATGAGAAGAAAGCAATTAGCTGAAAAACTCTGTCAATTATTTGAGGTTCATAGTGTTATTTTATATTCATGATATTGGTTGCAATTAAGGTGGGAAAGGAAGGAACTTAGAAGTTGTATAGTGAACTGTGGTCTTAACCTTGTGCTCCACTATTATTCTTTCAAATCTGCTAAAGACATGGATAAAACCAGGCAATGTTTTGCAGTAGATATTTGCAACAGCTTCCACTATAGGACAAGGTTGAGGTCTACTCAGATTTGGGCTGCGTAGCAACTCATGATTCTGATTGCCAGGTTAGCATGGTATTATATACAATTCTATTGCCCATTCAACAGCAGGACTAGTAACTTCTCTTTACAATTATGAGTATATATATTTTTTAAATATTAAAAAGAAACTGATAAATATGAAAGCTTATGCATTAGTTTTCTTATAAGGACTTTGTACTAACTTTTTTTTTTTTTTAGGTCTTAGTAGCTGTTTTATTGCATGAAAACTATAGGTGTGTGCTGAATATCATAGGGCATGGTATGAGAAAATGCAGAAGTTTATTGTAGGTCGGGAGTCCTCAAGGATTGTGCCAGAAGACATTGTAAACTGCAGTAAACTGAATCTGGGGAAGTTACTTCTGTACTGCCTTTTTGGGAGCAGTCTCAGGAATAATTTTTACTAGAACAATGCACAGAAATTGTCCTACCAAGAGCTAACTGTATGTTTCAAAACAGAACCAGGGAATAAACTAATTAATTTTTATGGACAACAGAGTTTTTGAAGTATGCTTCTTGGACTCACTTCCTGGCTATTTCTAATTTAGAAATAATCTGAGATTACAAAAGGAAAACTATAAAATATTATCTGAATTGTAGAAATTATAGAAAAAAAGAAGTCTGAATGAGCACCAAAGATTCATCAGTGTGAGGCAGATGAGAATGTATGGGCGTAGAAGAGAGGGAAGCAAAGTGAAAACTAGACTGGTGTTGAACCACTTCATTATAGATAAAGTCATGGTAGTGGAAAAAGGATAGGAGGTATGATTTTAATGGGGAAACAGGTCTACATGAAAGACTTACTGGAAACAGCAGAGACTGTGATTGAAATTTCAGTGGATCAGGGTCTAAGTGATCTGAGATATGATCCATCTGGAGCACGAGTAAGGAATCCACCTAACAGAAGAAACATTTGCTTTGGCTAGGAAAAGGTTTCTTAAAAGCAAATTACAATTAAAATCAGAATATCCGTTTGCTGGCATAAGTACATCTCTTGTGGTCCAACCTTTATAACTGGCACCAGCCTTTATAATTGTCAAACCTGAGGTGATTGCCTTACCTCTGTTCACTGAATGGCTAAATGCTGATTTTTTTCTATTTTTTTTTCTCCCTTTGTCTCCACTTTCTTCCTTCTCCCTCTTTCACGACATCTTTCAGAAAAGTAATATCTAATGAACAGCAACAATTATTTTGTTGCAATTTAAATAAGACAGCAACTTACACTTTAGTTATTCCTGTTTTCTAATTAATCTTTTAAATTGTGATGGTTCTGCGTTCCTTTATTAATATTAAAACTGTGATAATGAATTATCAGAGTCTTCAGATTTAGAAAGTTAAGGGGATTTCACTTTGAAGTTAAAGATTTTAATGCTTGAGAATCTGATCCTACATAAAGAGGCAGAAGTAATCTCTGTGTGTATAGGTAAATTCTTTGACCAAGTACATAGACACTTACATGTTAATATAACCTATACATTTCAGAAAATTAGCTGTAATCCAATTGAAAATAATTTTTCAAAGCAGATTTTTTAGTATATTTTGAGTATAAAATCAAAATGTATACAGGGAACAACTTCACGTTTCTGAGTCACAGTTTGATTTTCAGACTGAAGAAAAAAAAATCTTTAAAAATAACAGAGATAGAATGTTTTAAGATTAAAAAAAAATAAGAAATCTTGATTGCCTGTTCAAGAAATTAAAGAAATATGTTATAAGATGGAGAAAAGATAAAATATTCATGTTTAGTTCTCTTTTTGACAAAGCATCCAATTACAAATGGCTTCCTTTGGAATATTGTAGAGAAATTGTGATTTTTTAATTTTTTTTTTTTAGTGTTTACCTCAATTGTAAATTTAAACCAGTTCACAATCTTTCTGTAATATTTTCTTTTAAAGCAAAGATAAATTTCACTACTGACTAACACTGACACTAAATTTTTTAACTACAGGGAAATTTGGATTTTTAAGCAACTAGAAGTTATGACAAAAGTTATGTGGAACACCTGCAGCTTTCTCAACATGTAGTTTTAAGCCACTGCATATACAATACAGTATCTCAAGTGTCATTAAGTATCTATAATTGGGAATTTAAATGAAATCTTAACTCTCCATTGTGCATTCTGGGACATTGATTCAGGTCTTGGTTTGGCCCTCTATTTAAGCTGAAATTCAGGTGAAGGTTTCAGGTGACTGCTACAGCATGGAGACAGAAAAAACCAAACCAAACCAAACCAAAACAACCCATGAATTTGCCAAATTTATTAATAAGGGATCAAGCACATCATTGTGAGAGACAGTGAGGATATGATTGTCCATAAACATTTAGTCTCTATCTCCCACTGTAGGTCTTATAGTGACTAATGAGAACAAAGCAGGTTAGAGGGTTATTTTTCCTAAAGGGATGGTCAGTTGTGTACGTTACAAATTTTTTTGAAGTACATAAGCAGCTGAGCTAAAAGTCATGATACTTACAGTTTTCAAGTGGATGTGGTAAATGATAGCTAAGTTAAATTAAGGCATTTTAAGTCTCTTAACTATTCTAAAAAATACCAAAATCGAGGAGGTTCTCAAATGTATAAAAAGTGAGTTTGTGACAGAAATGGACACAGCTCAACTACAGGATTTGCACTGCTGCAACAAAAAAACAGTGCCGAATATTATATACAGTCACTGGTTAGATGATGTTTATAAACAGAGCTCTCATTTGAACGTAAATTGTGATAAAAGGCTTTTCTTTATGCTGACTTTTCAATTCTAATGTTCTACACAGAAAAATAGTTTCATTCTTCTGCAAAGTCATATACTAAATATGTCATGATCAAGATTGTCTATAGGGTTCTCAGCAGTGTTTTTAGTGGGAACTTGAAGTGTGAAGTTGGTGTCATGATTTCTGAACACATGCAATAACTTCTGAGATAATTTTAGTTGTGTTCTGTAAGAAACTAAAAAGGAAACTTTCCATGCAATGCACACACCCACACACTGAGTGAGATTTATAGAAAAACTCAGGTTGAAATGTTAGGGATATTTTTGGACCTGTCCCATGAAGTGCTAATGGCTTTCCTTCATTGATTTTAACAGGATGAGACATGTTCCAGTCAGACATTGAAGAGAGACAGAATTCTATTTAAATTACACATCTTTATTATTAATCTACACTGAAGTATATACACTAAAAGGCAGCAGTGAGGAACCAAGATTTTCCTGCAAGTTTCATGGTTGCTCACTATACCTTTTATATTTTTGCAAGCTGGTGAGGTTTGCTTTTCCTCACAATGTCTTAACAGTAATTTATCTTCAAATTCTTGAACTGTATTTTGCTTCAGTGTGTGTTACATTCTGAAGCATGCTTTCAAATATTACACATAACAGTTTCATTTGGTGCCTGAATTTGTGAGCCCCAGTTTGTAACCTACGGAACACTGCAAAAAGGCAGTGATTTAATGGATCTGTCTGGTATCTTCCAGGAAGTCTCAGTGCCCTAAGAAGATTAGTAGCAAGAACTGTATCATTTAAAAGTTCATTCTTCCTCTGTAAAATGTTCAGAAATTGTGTTTTATTTGTTCTGTTTCTCAAGTCCATAGAAAATTTCTGTGCTGGATTTACAAATGAAAAGTTTTATTTCCAAGCTAGTAGCTCTGGAAAATTATCCTTTTCTATTTTTTCTCCTCCTTCTTTTCTTTTTTTTTTTTTCCTTTCCTTTTTTTTTCCCCCCCATTATTTCACCTTCCTCCTTCCCACTTCCTCAGCAATAAGGGTATTGAAACCCAAATTTGACCATAGATACAGTTTTATCTATACACGCAGGTGTATCTATGATCCTGGCGACAGTGGGCAGCCATAATGGCTTCCATTGTGTCACAGTTTTGTGTATCTTGGTGCTGGTAGAGAAAGGGGGGCTGCCGAGATGGCTTCTGCAAGAAGCAACTAGAAGCTCTCTGCAAGTGCCAGAGAGTAAACATCAGCTGATTCAAGGCCAGAGCCACTGCTCACCAGTGCCAAGCCAATCAGAAATGGTCACAGTGTCTCTGGGAATCATATTTAGGAGAAAACAAAACGAAACGAAACAAAACAAAACAACACAGGCAGGTGCATTTTACCCCCAGAGAAGGG
>VZTU01023462.1:0-22538 GCA_013400835.1 Zapornia atra
AAGTTGTAAAAACATAATGCTCTATTCACTTTAGAATTCTACTTCCAAGAAAATGACACAATTAATAATATACAGCTATTCATTAAGACATTTCATTTATGAAAGAATTATTATTTATGACTTGGAGAATATTTATACTGCCCATTATGTATCTGCCACCAGTGTAAATCTAGCATAAAAATCAGCTTTGCACAAGACACAATAAATTCACTTGAGTTTCTTTTGGAGATGAAAGTGAAGGGAGTGGGGGAAATACAATTTGCTTTTAATGAAGACACAAACCATACATGGCAATACAAACACCAGTCCAGAATAAAATGTCAGAAACTGTATTGTAATAGTGGCAGAAGTGGTAACTGCCTTCAGCCTTTCATAAGCCATGTTTTCACTTTAGTTATACAGACCACCACTTGGTCATAAGGCGACTTAGCTGGTTTGGTTTTCTACAGTCTAGCTGTTCCTGTGGGATGTCAATTCCAGTACAGAATTTATGGATGCCTCTACAATCACCTAGAACCAAGTCACAGCATCCAGCACTACCTCCCTGTCAGGTAGTCAGTCAGAGGCATCAGCAAACCCTGTCAGCAGGAAACAAATGGAACACAGTTTCTGAATAAATGAAACAGATTGTGTACAATTTAAAGCTATTAACATTACTTAATTCACAGCATTTCCTTATCTAAAACCCTCTATAAAAACAATCCTCTGTGTTATATATAGGTAGCAAAATCAGGCTTGTATTATGCCCAGAATTAACGACAACTCAAGATGTCCAAGTTCCACCCTTAGACCACTTTTGTGAGTCTGTGAGAGGCAGAGAAGGAACCTAGCTCTGTATCTCGATGAACACTTTAAATGACAGTATTTTTCTCATTAAGCTTTTGTGAGCAAAATTCTTCTGTACTCGTCAAACTTTAGAACAAATATACTGTGTGAGATAGTTCAGGACCTCAGTTCAGCCTTCTGGTGTGGAAAACAATACAGAAAGCATGCTTATTCATGAGCACCATTTGGCCAAGAAGTAGTCATATCACGCTGCCTTTCCAAATTCAGAGCTGTGAGCTCACAAGAAATTCAGCAGCTTTCTAGGCAGAAACTGGATTTTCTGCAGAAAGCAGTTTTGCAACAGGATTTTGTTAACAGCTGATTTGAAGTAAGTGCTGCTACAAAGGCTTACCTTTCTCTCTTTCAGTAACTGTTTGTAGCCACTGGCACCTAGAGACAGAAGTGTAATGAGGACATCTAAAGAAGGAGATGCAGATGCTCTTCCTGAAAAAAACAATATACAGATTGGCAAAAATAAAATTTATGTGAAAGAACACTGATAATCAAGTTTTCTACAGTTATTACATATGGATGAAATCAGCTAGTTACCTGGATACATCTTGCTGATCTCCTGAATGAAGGACTCACTGAAGCCAGCAATGACAGCACCACCTACTGGAACCATAAAATTTTTGTCCAAGCTCTGAACAAAAGCATCTATTCTGCCTACTCGAGCACCCTTTGGCAAAAAGGAATGAAAACAAAATAAAATCCACGGTGTACATTAGGAAAAAGGAAATGGGATAGCATCATAAATACACAGCAATGTAATGATATAAACATAATTCCTGAAACTCTCTCACATACTGTGTTCTGATGAAAAATGAAAAATCACAGTATTACCTTTCCTTAATATTGCTCACTATTATCACTGCTGTCTGCTTACAGTACCTTACAAATTCCTGTTATACTATGATTTAAAATACTGATTTTAGTTCCTGCAAGTCTAAGTAGTACATTTTCAACAACACGCAAAAAAGAAAACCCTTGGAATTTAATGGGAATTATACAGTTAAAACCATACGACCCCAAACATTTCAGATGCTCACAGTAAAGAGCTACAGGTTAATGCTTCATTAGAAAAGAAGATTTCTCTTAATACAAGTAAAAATTTGCATTAAAACAAGAGGGCTGTGACAGCACTCCTTATAAGGCTGTGTGTCTTGTAACCTCCTATAGCAGATTTCCCCACTTCCCAGATAACAAGATGTCCTTCTATCTAACTACTCAAAAATTTTTAAAGGAAAAAAAAAAAAAAAGCAGATTCTGCTGTACATCTTCAATCTGACTAATATGCTACTGTGGGCTGTTCAATTACAAACTTTGTGGCATAACAGAACCCAAAAAGTATATCAAAACCCCCATATATACATATATAGATATTTTTTAAAATATTAAAGCACTAAAAACTAAAACCGAGAAATAGAAATAGTTATGGCAAAGAGAGTTAAAAAAGCAGACTCAATTAAACCACAGTTATTATTTCTATGTTTTAATATCTTAGTGCATGGGAGGTAGGAAGATGCACTCCAAGTTTGTCAGCTTTTTGATAGGAAGATGAATGCCAGCAACTATCATTTAATTGACAGGAGACCACCAGAGGAAAAGCATGACAAATGAAATGGTCTCAAAAACTCTTTCCTGTGATAGTCTTGCAAATTCTGTTCACACTGTGCTCAGCATGTGCATACTGCTAAGTATTCATTAATAACTGCTTCCTCATAGACAGTACATTTTCTATCGCAGGAAGCACATTTTTGTAAAACAAATCAGAGCTCAAATGTATACATCTGCATAACCAACAAACAAACAAAACAACCCCAAACAGCCTATCAAGAGGCCAGAAAACTCCCACAGAAGCCAACAAAGTAACAGTTCTATTTATAGCTTTGTAGCCCGAAAAGATTATCCTTAGATACATTTCTCACAGTAAGACTCAGCAGCTCCACAGCCTGGTTCCCGGTAGCATGGCACTAAGCTTGTGCAAGTTCAATACAACAAGCGTGCCAGGCACATTACAAATAAAGCACATACCATTTGCTGTTCCTCAGATCACTTCAATTTTGGTCACACACCTTCAGTTTCTCAAGATTCAGAAATGCTAACATGATGTTCCTGTCCTAATTAGATACCAAGTTGGTCCGTGCCCAGTTAATAACATAATGCCTTCTTAAATAGAAAAAAATAAAAGTCACCAGCATATTTTAAATTCATAATAGATCAGGATCCCTTGAATCCTATTTTAAAAAAATATATTCCCCAATTCTTTTGATGGGCTGTGAAACATCTGATCAAATTTAAGTAAATCTCTGATTGTAGCAAACTTGTTAAAAAATGATTTGAAATACACAGCTCCTACCTGCTGGATGAGATGCATACATTTGGAAGACTGAACTCCATACGCATTGTTGACAATATGGGGAATGTCATAATTAGCACAAACCACAGCCAGTTCCTCCAGTCTGTGAGCATAAAAATGCAAATTTAGAGAAGCACAGGTAACTACGATTCTTGTTATGTATCAGACCATTAAAAGACAGAAAGATCTATAGGAAGGTCAGAATGAGAAAAGAAACTTTTTGGATTAGTAGGACGTGTCACCTTAATCTCCAAAGGTTATGAACAACGTTTTGTTACATACAAACTGTTGACCTAGGCTGAACTTCTTCATGCTTCACTGAAAGTTTTGCCTGGAATACAGTAAATAGATTCCAAATCTTTCTCCCTAAGACACAGGCATTTTTATTTTAATAATAATTATCAGAGCTTTGGCTATGCAGAGTTTTTTCTCTTTTCTTCTAACATTGAAAATGGCCTAATGGAAGTTTCAAGATAAGGCTCAGGAATCAAAAGCATCATATCACAGTAAGTATTTACATGCTACTGTTTATTTCAATGAACTACTATTTCAAACTTTTGGCTGAAACCTCATTTGCATGTTTGAGATAAACTGATTAACAGAAAAGACATTCTTCAAATGAATGGAGAGGTCTAAAATATCTGCATGTGGAAATCAACAAATTAAAACTTTGTTCAACTGTGGGCTCAGAAACAAAGACAACACCTCACTTGCCTTTAGAAAATGCTGAAATCACTGGGAGCACAGCCTGGATTGATTTCTCAGTCAAACTAGGATTTATGTGGGTGCGTAGGTCATTTTTGGTAAGGGACTTCAGCATTTTAAATGCATATGTATTTAGTACCCACTTTTTAATCAGTCTAATCATACTCCACTTTTTTAAAAAAAGCTGATTTACCCCAAAGTTGTGACTATACGTTAGAAATAAAAACCTATTTGAAAAAATAATGTCATATACAAAGTCATGATAAAAGTAATTGTTTTTAAAAATCAAGAAACTCTAAACCTCCAATACATTTTTACTCTCTTTCTGTACTAACATTCATACAAAACGTGACAGAGTATGAAAACATTTTCCAAGAGGTGACATCCCTTTGCATTCTATTTCTGTAACATTGCCCTTTGTCATTTTGTAATGTGAAATTCAGCTGCAAACCTCAGATTAAATTTTCTAAACATCAATCCTTAGGAAAACATCATTGTCATTGTATTATCCCTAAAGAAATAATGTTTCCTAATTTCATGATTAGGAAACACCAGTAGTAAAATGTATGTATTGATCTTCTACAGTCAAGATATTCCAATCATTTTTCACACTCATGAACATCCTGAATCCTGAACTACGTAATGTTAAGAGAATACTTCAGGAAAGCAACACTACACAGGGCAAAGTTGCTGCATTCTGACCCACCGACCGTAATCAGACTCAATCTTGCACCTTCCACAGAGACCCAATGGAAGAGTTCCCTTCTTACAGGCTTCTTTTCAAGGGCAGCTAGAGAACCTCACCAAACTGGAAACACAGAGGGTGTACTGCTCTCTACGTTTGCCTTTCTCACCCCCTGAGACTTCAAGCAGCAGCAAGCTAGCTTCTACAAGTACTAGAAACAGAAAAGTCTCTTGACTTTTCCTAAAAATATTCTATTGAACAATTAGATCCATATTACAATACAGGATGAGAGTGCTACAGTCTGAAAAGAATACGTGATTACACAAGGGAAGCAAGCAATTATGCACACCACTTGTCTGCTTCCAAGGCTTAAAAAGAAACATTAAAAGTGCTGCTAGTCGTATTAGAAAAATAAATCATTAATGAAAGCCTGGCTACTACTAGAGACTTAGAGAAATATTTTCCAGCTTATTCTTTCCTTCTCTCCATCCTGTGAAAGTTCGTAAGAAGCTTTGCTCTTTTTTTCTAGTATTAACGAAAGCAACAAGATACAGGATTCTGCCAAGCACATAAATTGAAAAAGACACTTTTTTCCCCTTTAGTTCTCTTAAATAGGGTAGTTTTAGAGATAACTCACAGAAACAGCAGGTAAAACAGTCTGAGAACTGATATCTCTCTAAGGAAGGGGGTTTATACACTAGTGAATTATTCCTGTAAAGTTAAGTAACACTTCAAAGGAAAGCTATAGGTACACAGGCATAAAAGTCTTACCCTGACCTTTTAACAATCCTAAGACACTTAAAATTTTAAGCCACCACCACCACAACTGAACAAAGCCTTACAGATTCGGGATATTTAAAAATAGACATTTAAAATGGTACACTCCAGAAAAGCTGTATGGGATTTTCCTTCCCGTAGGAAGATGAATGTTACGGCCTTCAACAGTTGACAGTATCCTTTAAATAGAAAGTGCGTTCAAATCCTCCTGCATCTGTGCTGTATCATAACACAGCGCCACTACCTAATAACTCATCTCTTAGTCGCAGAGGACAAAACAATCGCATGTCAAAAACAGGAGGCAGATAAGGAAAAGATTAATTTACCCAAGCTATAAAATAGACCATTCAATTTTGATAGCTGTGATTTAAGTTAGCCAATAAATCTGCAAGTCAACTTCAAGCAATGTTCATAGTATTCTGACAGAACTATATGGTTTTTAACTTCCCTCTAGCAATTGGGTTAACCTATGATAAATACTGGGGGTTTATAAAGGTAGGAAGACACAGCAAAACATATATTTACTTGCCACATTTCAGAGTCAATAATGTTTCTTTCCTATATTTGCAAACATTGAACTAAATTCTCCAGATAATGAAGTAATTAACAAAAACCCATGCACTGAATGTAATGCAGTAAATGTCTTTTCAGTTCTCTGCAGAATTGCAAAAGCAAGATGTCCTACTAATATCTCAAACTTCCATGTACTACAGACAAGTCCATAAAAATATACCCAGTAAACTGTAAAACCTAACAAATCTGCTTCTTGATACTTATCTTCATAAGAAAATAGAGAAAGCAGGTTTTGTGAGTAACAGTGGTGTTCATTTTGGACAAATGGCTCAATGTATCAAGTGCTTTAGCCATCTCTACTCCAACGAGTCATTCATGGAGTGAGAAGATTTTCAAATCCAAGCTACTCGTTGAAGTATCTCAAATACTCTGTAACTCTAATATTCATCTCTGCTTCAGTCACTGCTTGAATGACATCTTCATAGCAACTACAGAAGTTATGTATATGCACACATAATATCAGCAAAGAAGGCAATTTAAGCTTCTTTTAATGGCAATTAAACAACTGGAAATTGTAAGAAGTAGTGTCATGCAATCAGGCAGCAAATGTTCAAACCAAGGTAAGTTACAGCAAGGTGAATCATGTTATACTTGTATAGCATGTCTGCCCTAGATGCTTCCAAGAGTTTCTTTGTATCAGTATATCATAATTAGCCCTATAAACATCAGTGTAATGCAGGAAAGAGTAACCCAAGCAAAGATTTTAAATTTAGCTATAGCTTTTTTTGAGAAAAACTGTATTAACATCCTAGGAAAATTCATCATTGGCTAGATGAGGAGAGTAGAAAAGGGAACAGTATTATTAGAAAGTGGCAATAGGTATGGAACTACATTTATGGGACGATGTTTCTATGAAAAGTCTACTTTTACTACTTCCATGAAATGGTAAGAAAACCGCTGGCAAAATGACATTCATTTCACCTCAAGAGATCATCATTAACCTCAGTTATATGACAGAAGGAAAACCTTCTGTATTACTCTCACTCTTTCAATACACTTTTTTGAAAATGGAATGTTGTTTCAAACTGCTGTTCTCCTTAAGCAAGGAATTGCTGGCAGCACTTAAGTAATTTTAGGAAGATGGATATTCAAAAGATGGAGGGTTGGTTTGTTTAGTTTTTTACAGTAACAAATAACATACTTCTTACAAAGACTACTTACCTATCAGGTACCCTGGGAGCAAAGCAAGATGTTGTAGAATGTACACAAAGAATATTTTCAGCACCAAGAGCCTTGATTTTAGCCTCCACTGCTTCAACGTCTGTCCGTAGCTCATCGCCTTCCAATACATTTTCTATCACCACAGGCTCAAAACCTGACTCAAAAAAGCAAGACATGAATGTGGGGCTTGAGTTTCAGTATAAATCTGAAAAATCTTCTTGCTTCTGTTGTTTTAAGGGACTCTTCCAGACAGGGATTTTGAAGACAGATCCATAAACTGTTTTTATTCTACAATACACATACAGCTAAAAACAACAATAATGTTCTTGTTAAATACTGGACTCCAAGAAAAGCTTACCTTACATGCTTTGCATGCAACAGCAATAGGTTTGAAGATTGCTTCAAAACCAGATTAACCTCTTCCCTCACCATTAAAAAGAAGGCATTTGAGCAGCATTCTTATAGAACATCAGCACATAAACCAACTTGTCTAAAAAAGGATGCCATGAGATGCAGCAATGCAGTAATGATCAGTGTAAATCAGCCTCCATCATAAGCCCCTGCCTTATTCAATATATAAACTTCCAAATTACTTCTTAGAAGATAAAAATGTCCATGTTTGACCTCATCTTGAAAGTGAACTTTGTCATGTCATGAAAATCAAGCTATTTTCCAAGTCCTTCCAGCTTAAGTCTGTGTTTAAGCTGTACAGTAGTTGAACCTCATAAGGTTGTTTCTCAAGGACACATATGAAAAATGTTTGAAAAAAAAGGAAGTTATTCCCTTCTTCTAAATGCTAGAATGTTTCCAGTGATTGAATAATGCATAATACTGGATAGATTAATATAGATGTAGCTTTAAAAACAATTAATTAATATAGCTTTAACATAAGGAGGAACTATTTACATGTTTTAGATTTTAGTAGCATATAGCCACAGCCTTTTGAGCTGTTTTTGCTAGAGTAGCTACAAAATTTAACTGTAAATGGAATGGCCTTGAAGATAAAGAAAGTGAAGATAGGGAAACAATAAATAATGAGACCAACAACCAATTAAGAGAGTGTATCTTGTTTTCAACTAAAAGGGGTTCCTAAGTAGTTTTTGAGTGCAGGAATGTGTATTTGAGACTATGGAGAAAACTGTAAAGAGCATGCACTGAAGGAAAAGGTAAAAAGTTCACAGAGAGGAAGACATCTAGTCTTCAGTGCCTGAAGACCACCAGAAGACCCCCTGAGTGTCATTGAGCATGCTCTGGAAGGACTTAATGTCCCATTTACATTAAGTCCTCCCAAATCTGAGCCTTGATTTCAACTTTTTGAGGCTTCGGCAGTTTTTGGAATGGGCTGCTCAGGAAGGATTGGAAAAACCAGAGAGGGTCTATCAGAGGACTACAAAGGTGGTTGTGGTAAAAAAGGATGACCATTAGATGCAGCAATAGCTTAGAAAGAAAGGCTCTAAGATCTAGGCTTTTCAAGCCTGAAGAGGCTGAGGAGAATATCTAACAGCAGCCCCCCAAACATGTAAAAGGGAAATACAAAGATAAGTGAGTCAAACTCCCTGGGGTTCAAAATTTAAGAAGGCTGTGAGGGTCACTGAATGCATCCAGAGGAGGACAAAACTGGTGGGAGGGCAGGAAGACATGTCCTGTGCGGAGCAGCTAAGGACTTTGGACTTGTGTAGTTTGGAGAAAAGGAGGCTGAGGGTGACCTCATGGCTCTGTACAGCTCCCTGAGGAGGGGAAGTGGGGCAGGAGATGCTGAGTTCTTCTCCCTGGGATCCAGTGCAAGATGCATGGGAATGGTTCAAAGCTGTACCAGGGGAGGTTCAGACCGGACACGAGGAAGCATTTCTTTACCATGAGGGTGGTCAAACACTGAAACAGGCTTCCTAGAGACGTAGTTGATGCCCCAAGCCTGTCAGTCTTGAAGAGAGCAGTGCTCTAAATGTGCTTTAAATTTTGGTCAGTTCTGGAGTGGCCAGGAAGTTGGACTAGATGATCATTCTATTTCCCTTCCAACAGTTCTGTTCTATTCCATGTTAGGATACAAAAAGAGGCAACAGCAACATACTTTGGACTAAGAGGTTCAGAATAAACAGCAAGAAAAACTTTTCTTTTTTTTCCCCCCTTCAGAGGATAGCACAGCACTGGACCTGCTATCCAGAGAGGCTGTGCAATTTTCATCCTCAATTTTCATCTTCAATATTCAGCTAGACAAGTGCATGGTTGAGCTAACTTAGAGAGTTTTCTTTCTTAAATAGGGAAGCCTGTCCTGGTAGTTGCTCAAATGTATAACTTCTAAAGAAACAAATCAATAAATCAGGAAGGTTTTGTTTACATACTAAAACACTGGAAACCATACATTCCCTTCCCCAAACAGTTGTGGCATGGCAGCAACATCAAGCTAGCTGAAGCAACTTACTTTCTTAAAAACCAGAGATGTTTACTTTACTGCGTGAAAGTAAAGCAGAAGAGGAGGGGAAAAAGGAAAGAGTGATTTCCAAAGCAGTGTAAGAAGGCAGTAGCTATGAGAATTTTTCCTCCATGGCTCAATACCAGGCTTTAACACTGACATGTAGGGCTCAAACCCTACAGAAGCACATGGACTATAATGAATGATTGACACTGTTAGTCCCGGTCTGGTTTTCACTTAGTGATCTAGAAGACAGAGATCACATGTAATAGATTAAGATATCTGATACCTGCCTCTCTCTTATTTTTAGCTGATAATTGTTTTAGTTAATTACGTGATAGCTAGCTTAACTATTAAACAAATTAACAGAACAATTGTATTTCCTCACAACCCTCTCCACTGTAAACATCATTTCCTTAGCTTGATGTTCTACATTGAACACGGTATTCCGAACACTCCTGATTTTCTGGTATACATGTTCTACTTGTTCTGATTCCTTTCAAATGTCTGCATCTTACCTGGACAGAATCCACTCCCTGCTTCCAACTGTTTAGTCATTTTGATCTAATGAGTCTTTATGCAAAAAAAAAATGTGTCCTAGGAACTAGACCAGAATCTATGCCACCACCTGCAGGTATGTGCACTGAGGTGGAAAATTATGGTCTCCCTTACTTGCCCTTTCCTTGATCCCATGCATCTGTCTGCAGGAGAGGACAGCTTCAGTGCAGGGACATACTTCTACTCTTACCTTACTTATGGTCTGGTAAACAAGGAATTCCATTAGAGAGAAATTAAGGTTTGAACTGAGAAAGGCACCAAACTCATTTACCGAGTGATACCACAAGATTAAAAACAAATACAGAAGTTAATACTTCCCATGTTCTGAAAGAAAAGAATGTGCAAATCAGACAGCTTGTCACATTCCAATCAATTCCTAGGACACATACACTTCTTGCATAAATCAAAGAGACAGAGCTGAACTATGAGCCTTGGTTTTACATAATTCTCAGGACAGCAAATTAGGCATTTAACTCAGAATGAACTGTAACTTCCTTTAGTGTTGTATTCTCTATTGACAACTTAATACACGTCTGTACCTTGCCACACACCTACATTTTACAAGGCATTAAGGCAACTCATGCACATGACTGCATGTTAGAAACCTGTGGTCAGGTTGTAGAAGCTTTGAGAGTACGAGTAGAAAGATTTTCACAGCTGTTGCCCTGATATAAAATTTTAAAGTGTAATAATAATAATAGGAGGAGGAGGAGGAGTAAGTCCATAACTGCAAGGCACATCATTAAAAGCCTTGTCAATTAATGCATTCATTTTTGAAGCATCTGTATACTTTTCTCATGTTAGCCAGTCACTGAACTTCTTTCTTGTGGCATCATTTCAAATTCTGCAGTAAGTAGGAAAACACCTGGGAAAGAAGAGACTTTATCTTACTCTGGCCTTCCTAACATGTGGGGAGAAGGGATAAGCATGGGCTACAGTTTCAGTGGGGATCATGGTAGTACCACATTCCCAGGGGGACTGATTAATGCAAACATATCTGGACAGGAGCACTTCATCCCAGTGACGTCGAGGGAAGTCAGAGTTCCAGTGACACGAGTAGAGGTGCATTTTCATTTGGGCAAAGAGCTTTTTCATTCACTGATTTCTTTTCTGTTTTCTAGTGCTGACTGTTCGATCAGCTATCCCAGTTATAATGGGGGCAACTCATACACATGACTGAATGTTAGAAATCAGGAGTGTAGAAATAAAGCACTTCTATTATGCACTAGGCCTTTTCTCAATCTTACTGCAAGCATATGAATTGATTACTCTGCGAGATGAAGTTTTATATCTGTTGGAAGAATGCACTGCGTAAGCAGTCAGCCCCTTCTTACCTGCAGTTATCATTGACTTAAAGCAAGATTTCTGGTCTATACGTGGCCAGATAATGTATTTTGCCTTTGGTCTCTTGTGCCGCAACGTTAAAAAACACAGAGTTAGACTCATGCCAGTTGCCATAGGAACCACAAAGCAATTGGTCACTGTCCGGACACCTGCACGTAAAAAGCAAGTCAGAAATTAATAAGTAGAACCCATGACATGCCCTCAAAAATGAGAAGTATTTTCAGATTTATACCTACCAGCCAGCTTTATAATATCCAGAACTACTGAATTAGTAAGTTTGTTCAAAAGGCTAGACCCTGCAGCTTTGGGCTGGACTGCAGAAATATCACCTGACCTTCCAATTCCATGGATCAACCTAAAGAAAAGATGTTGAAAACTTCAAGTTTTTTCACATCCAAAAGCAGTCATTTGTGCTGACTGAAGAGAATTTGACAAGTAATTGTGAAAAATTATATATCCAATGCAACAGCAATATCTGCCATAATGAATTCTGTTATAAAAGACTACACATATTCATATGAAACTGCTGGGTTTATTTTAACAGTAGGTAAACAATATTCCAGTATGCAAGTAAAAACTTTGAGTAGACCCTTAGTAGCAACACCTTTAGCATCTGGCAGGCTTCCTTTTTAAGCACACCTCAGCTCTTCTTGATGTCTGTTGAATTAGCATTATAAATGCTGATGCGCTCAGATACACAACTCCAAGGAAAACAGAAATCAGTTGCCTACAGTTGCCTATAGTGCAGTACACCACATGCAGAGTGGTATTATACAGATACTCCCCTGACAAATGCTTCATCTCCAGAGGGCACAGAAATAATATCTATTGTGACAAAATGTTCTGAAAGACAGTTACGTTAACGTATCGCTTTGCCCAACTTTTTCTACACCTTCACTTCATCTGCCTCATTCTCCTGTTCAGTATTATGTATCATGTAACAGCATCTTTCTCTGCATTCTGTTAATCAATTATGTTTACAAACAGTGTTTATAGATGTTGGGTATTATTTAGCACCTTTCAGGAATGGAGGATCCTGAAATACTTTATAAAATATTTGCTTACAGAACTAACTTTACCCATGGCTGAAACGCAGCAGCTGCTCAAATCAAGTAAGCCAGTAACAACAGGCATCTATTTATGACTTTAGTTCTGTTCTTGTCTTGGGAAAAGAGTAAAATGTAGTTTGATAAATGTAAGGAATTCAGAGCTTCGTGGAGCATAGTTTTATGGCTATTTTTCCCCATTTCAAGATATAGGTGGAAATCAAGAATAGTTTGGTAATTAATTGAAACTTGCACATAACCCTCACTCATTGAAAAATATTTTCTTCCCTTGTTCCTACTGCTATGTTCTTAATAGCTTTCTCATACTACTGCTTTTCCTTTTCTGCACATTCCTAAGAAGCAAGCCTCCCTGAGTCTGGCCATTAGAATTATACTAAGTTGAAAGAGGCAGCTTGAGAACACTCTCCAGCTACCTCCACCACACCCAGAGTTACCTGTAAAACTTAATGCAGAAATAAGCAGAGTGGAGGAGGCAATAACCTCTCTTGCAGAAATAAGGAGAGTTGCAAGAGCAATAGCCTCTCCTTGCTATTGCTGACACTCATAGTTGAAGGTGATATACCAGGTGACAGAGCTGCATCAGACCAACAGCAGCTAAATGCCAGCCCAGGCTCTCTCCGGCCAGAAGCTGGACATGCTTTCTCCAGCACTGCCAGAAAGCAGTACTTCCTCAGATACTCTCCCAGTGTGACCCTCTACCTTCCTCACCACAAATATCCTAGACTAGAGAACAGGAAAGACAAGACAGACTGACCAGACAGACCCACAGACCAGACAGACTGACAGACAAAAAAAAAGCCAAACTGAAGTACTAGCAGTTTTCTTCATTAATTTTTCATGGTACTGTAGGGCTTATGAAAGTCATTAAGCCTAAGTAATTCAATTTCCATATGGTAAAGCTTACTAAATTTCTGGTCTTTAATATGCTTTTGTGTTAATCTTTCAAGGCAAAGCATTCCAGGAAAAAAAAAATATTGTTTCATTCCTATTTGATAAACCATCACAGCAAGGTACTCAGCACAGAACTCCATGCAAAAAAGAGAAAAGAAAAAAAGTGTATCTTCATAAAGAAAACGTAGAGCCTCCAGAATTCTAGCATCCAATGTACCCACTGTGTGTCAGAAGGGCTGCAAGCTGTTAAAAGCTCTTCTTATCTTTATAGATCTGCTTATTTCATATAAAATCTATTATGGACAGACTGGGTTTTCATGTGCATATCAACTAATCTCATTATATAAAGATATTAATGAATATAAACCACAAATAGCTGTTGACTGTGAATGTTTGATACTTTATTTACAACTACAATATGCAGTAGTTTTAATAACATACAGATAAAAAATGGGGTTGAAAAACAAAAAAAGGGCAAGTAATGCATGGATTGTTTTAAACCAGGAAAATCTCTGCTTTCTTTGCATGCAGTCAACTCAACATATTAAGCTTTTACCAGTTCAGCATACTGGGCATAACCCTAAGAGAAGATTTTTGTTTCATTCAAGACTTTCCAATGAGTTTTAAAGCCAAGCTCAATACAGAAAGCTGTATCAATTCAACACTGCACTATATTGTTTTTCTCAAATGCTATCAAGGTCTCACGTACCAAGACACAATAAAATAGGCCATTTGAAAGCATGAATAATAGAACAGAATAACTCAAACTGCCAATAATTTGTACCTGTAATGCCTTCGGGCAACGAGTCCTGATGCCACTCTTCCTTCCCTCTCACCCACACCACAGTTGCCCAGAAAGTTATTGCTATCCATTATAGCAAGTTCATGAAGAAACAGTTCAATGGTGCTTTCATCCCATCCATCTTCAGGGCATTTTCCCTTAATATAAAGATAACTATCAAACTTGGAAATTACAAATGAACACAACTTTTTGCAACTTGTGGATTGTTACCCTTCTTTCCCATGTTGAAAATAAAAAAGTATTTTTCATTATGCTGTTTTGTATCATTTAATTTTATGAACCTGAATTCAGAGAAAAGTTAAATAACAATTTTTTTCCTACCTTCAGTGCAATTACATTAGCACATTCTGATGTTAAAACAGCCTGGATATTTTCCACTTTCTGTTTTAAGGTACACACACCACCACTGCAGCCCATACATGTTAATTAGTCCCTGGAACGCTATAGATTGTTTGATGTATTCCCTGGACAAGAATCTACTACTACAGGAACTCAACAGAGAACACTGGATGAAAGGGAGATAACTATTATAGAGCCAAAAATACTACTTATGATCAGAAGGGAAATACAGTTTCACTTGTTATGTATCTTCCTATCTGCATATTTTTCTAGTTGTTACCTAGCAGGTAAGGAAACCCCTTACAGAATATAATATGTCAAAACTGCAACCAGACATGTGCTCTCTCATGTGCTCTTTACTGCGTTAAGCACTGTGCTCATCCCTGCAAGCTGCAGAAAAGACCCTAAGGGTACCCACAAACCCGTCACATGTTGCTATAGCAGCTCCATAGTCCAGATACTTTTTTTTTTTAACATGCCCCAGTAACTTCGTAGAACTGATTAAACTTCTTAAGTGTGCTATGACAGTTAAGAACGAAACAGCGGGTGATGCAACTATGGATGCTCAGGAAGTGAAACGCTGAGGAAGTCATTCTGTACACTGGAGACAAAATACATTGCTTCGGCACCTTACATGTGTCTCATTTTTTTGGCCCCGTGTAGCAACACGGTAGTTATTTAAAAAATGGTTAACTGTTGACCAGGCCTCTCTCAGCCAACTCACAGGCAAACTCCGCGGCTGAGAAGCCGCGCCTGGGCGCCCCCAGGGGCTCCGCTAAGCCTCTGCCGCCTCGGCAAAGCGCGCCGAGCTCTCCCGAGCCACCTGGCCCGGACTGCGCCCGACACCGCGGCCGCACCGTGCCCCTGCCCACCGGCACGGCGGCTGAGAGAAGGCCGGAAAGCCAACGGGGCAGTCTCCGGGGCAGAGCAGCTCGGGTCTCCGCGGGGCCCGGCGTCCTCACGGGGCTACGCGGAGACGCGCCGACCGTGCCCGAGCCGGGCGGAGAAAAAGCGGGTGCGAGCCTCTCGCTGGGCCCCAGGCCGGGCACACCAACGCGGGCGACTCGGCGCCGCTTTCCCCCGCCGCCGCCAGCACCGGCCTGCTGCGGGTCCCCGGCCTCGGCGGCCTCGGTTACCTGCTCCAGCAGGGCCCGCAGGCGCAGCTCGTGCGCGCGGCGGCCCTGCGCCCCCTGGCGCACGTAGGCCGCCGTCACCAGCCGCTCGCTGGAGCCGAAGTTCTCCGCGTTCATGGCCAAGGGGCAGGAGGCGCCGGGACTCCCGACGGCGCAGACCCCTGCCGCCGCTCGCCCTCAGCGCCGATACTGAGCAGTGGAGCGGCCCAGCAGCGAGCAAGCCCTCTCTCGCCGGTGAGGGCGGGCTGAGGTACGGCGCATGCGCCGCAAGGGGGCGCGGAGGTGCCTCCCCTCACGGGGGTGGGCTGCACCGCTCGGCCGCGGGCTCCCAGTCTGAGGGCTGGAGTTGGCAACGGCCGGCTCGGAGTAGGTTCCGGCCTTTGGGTGAGACGCTGGGCTGCCCCTTGATAGAGGTAAAGCAGGTGAAGGCCCGCGACGGCCTTTCCGCGGACCGCCGTTGCGTGCCTCCATTTTCCGCGCTCAGGGTCGGCCCTCCACCGGCAGCCGCAGTCGGCAGCGTTCCTCCGTGAGGGGGCTGAGCCCACCGCACACCGGGCTTCTTGTCTATGAAGAAACCGTTGCTGGGTTGGTTTTATTCCCCTCCCCCTCGAAGAAGTGTTACGCCGTTAGGAACAGCCACATAAGTCCCATTAAGGTTCCTGTCGGTGCAGCACCTTTTGCTCCGCGCAGCATTCCTGTGAGCAAAGGTCTTCTGCAAATTATGGCAGGCTGCTCGCTCGGTGTGCCTGCAGCCCGGCCTACCCACCAGGGCAAGGGAGGGATGTAATTTGCTTTCTTTTCATGATTTGTTTGGGGTTTTTTAAATACAGTTTTGCTAGTAGGAAATCTGGGGCAGGCATTTGTACCCTTACCAGGGACTGCCTGCAAAGCTTCATCGGATGGAAGCTCACCTGGAGCACAAGTGCTCCTCAGGGTACTTGAGCAGCCGGCTGCCTCCACTGCACTCAGGCAGCCGTGGGGCTGGCAGATCACCACTGGCCTTCCTAAAATACCCAGTAGCCAGTACAAAAATTGAAAAGGTACGTTAAGTGTGTTTGTTCCAGTGTTCAGTTTTAACCAGACTCTGGTCAACTGACTTTTTATAGGCTTGATTAGCCAGATTATGATCTTTCAGGCATCCTGACGGTAATTTTATGCGCTTACTTGAATTGTTGGCTCAGACTATATATATAATTAACACATTTTCTTAGTCCTTCTGAACAGAAAAGCACTTTGCAGGTCGAATTGTCCCGCTTCTCAGTCCCCGTAGTCATGCTGCATCTGGTTTGTTACCATGTGTGGTGGGTGTGGAAGTGACTTTAGAAATACTGAGCAGCCGTTCATCTTGTTCTATATTTTTAAATATCACAAGAGGGCGCTCACCTAAAACTAAAAGCGCACGATTGTGCCTGAATTCTTTTTTTATTCCCCCTCCAGTTTTTCCCACTCAAATGTTTGGACATAGTTCGTAGATATATATTACAAACAGATAACGAGGTATGCTATGTGCGTTAGAAGGATAGACACGAAAGTGTTAGCGTGAGCAAAATGATTCAACTTATTTGCATGATTTAATTGTTAGCAATTTAAAACCAGGTGGCTAATTGAGAGCATTAGCTACTCAGAAATAAAATTAATAGTTTCTTAATAACTATGATGATGATGATGTGTATTTTCTTTAATTATGAGCTGTCATAGCATTTGAACTCTGCACTACTGAAGATTGATGTGATGTAAAGGCTTCAATAGTTCAAGGCCTGTGAGCAAGTTACAGGATTCTCATTGGACTAGAACATAAAAACTAAGTTAACTGCATTTAGGCATACAGTAGCATGTGTAGATGAATCCTTAAACCAGAATAAGTAACTAATTAGATATTTCTTCATTAGTTTATTCAAATAAAGAAAGAACTTTCAGCCTTTTGAGGAACTTATGGATTAATTGTTTGACAGAATGTTCTGGAAACAGTCACAACTCACTCGTAACTAACGTAGCTGAAGGGAGATACAGTCTTCTTTAGTGGTCTTCTCCCATTTTAGTCTGATCTTTTTGTTTGCTTCACACAGGAATTAACATCGGTATAATTTTCTGTACAGAAAATGACATCCAGTAGCCATAACCTTCATATACTTGTGTCCTGGGCATAAAATGGCTATTCTTCTGGAGTCACAGTTGACTGAATACGTTCACTTCTAATAGAAAGGAGTGGAAACAGAAATGCAAGGGTGAAGAGATTTTATCGAATGTTGCAGGTATTAATACTCAGGTAGGTAAATGACACTCAACGTAGTTCCAAAGTCCACTGGCTGATGGGTAACCTGAGAAAAAACAAACACAAGTCAAGCATTTCAGTAAGGTTTTATTTTGTCAGTAACCAAGCAAAGTGATTTTCTTTCTGTTATCCAGGTAATGTAATGAACGAATCCTTATGCCATGAATAATTATGGAAATTGACAATATTAAATATGTGCAATTACTATTTTGGCTGAGAACTGATTTGCTCCCAGTACAATCCAGGAATCCCAGTTCTATACAAGCACTTTGTACCTGTATCTTTCTCCCGTATTTCACCAAGGCCTTTGAGCCTCCTCCTCTAGACAATAGAGAGGTTGTGGGAGAACGCATCCAAATCAAAATCTGATGCACATGTTGGTGTTACAGTTGTAGTCTCTTTCTTCAGTTAATAACACAAGAACAGTAGTGGGAACATGGAAACGATGGAATAATATATTCATATTGTTCTCACATTATTTTTAGGCTTCTTTTTGGAAATTACCGTGATGGTGTAAACCAATGTCTTTTAAAGCACGGTGAGGGAAAGCAGCTGGCTAGTGGAAAGTGGTCGGGAGACAAGCCTGTTTCAGACAGAAATAGACAGTTTCAGGGGTGTTTTTGTTAAATGATTAGCAGTGAAAATCCAAGTGTGGAGGCCTGTAGCTGTGATTTCTGTCCTAGGGAACCTGCTTTTGGCACGGAGGTTGGTCCGGGTGATCTCTTGAGGTCCTTTCCAACCCCTAAGATTCTGTGATTTCCCAGAGGAACACTGAGCAGCTCATGCCACGCTTAGGCTGTCTTATACTATCTGCCGACCAATGCCAGCTGATGCTGGTATCTGATGCAGCCCCAACACTCAAACCAGCAGGATTTCCCCCCTCCCCGGCTGGCTTACAACAGCCACCTCGTTGTACCAACTCTCTGGTTCCCTCAGTATAGTTCTGCCATGAGGCATAAATCCTTGGCCCCATGACTGGTAGATGGCTCCGGATGGTCCGGAGCCCTCAGCACCCCTTCCCAGGCCTGATGCCGGTAGCCGCTCAAACACATGACCTGCTACGGAGGCCTCCAAGGCCTTGGGCACACCCCGGTGCCGCCGCTGGGGCCGCGGCCCCTTTAAGGCAGGTAGCGGCGGCGGGGCGGGGTGCCGGTGCCGCGCGCATGCGCAGGGCCGTGACAGGAGCCGTGGCCGCGGAGTTGCTGTGGCGGCTGAGAGCGCCATGGGCTGCGGCGCAGGGGTCTGAGCCCGGCCGGCGGCGCCTCCCACCGCGATCGGCTCCCGGCCGCCCATGGCGGAGGCGGGTGCTGAGGAGCCCGATGAGCGGCTGCTGCTCCTCGCGGAGTCCGCGCCTCTGGCAGGGCCACCCCGGCCGGGGCCGCACGGGGTCAAAACTGCCCCCGGCGGGGCTGTGAGGCTGTGTGGGGAGTTGGGGCTCGAGGAGGAGGAGGAAGAGGACTCGGGTGAGGAGGGCTCGGAGCCCGAGGGGGATGGAGAGGACGAGCCTCTCCTGCGGGCGTCGGGTACCGGTCGCGGCCGCCGAGGGTGCGCCGCCTGGGACAAGGAGCCCCGCGCCGCCGCAGGTATGGCCCGGGGCCGCCGCCTCTCCCGCCGGGCTCGGCTGAACGCGGAGGGGAGCTGCGGGGGTGCGCAAGCGAGGCTCGGGGCTTTACCCTCCGGGGCTCGGGGCTTTACCCTCCGGGGCTGCCCGGGTTAGCCTGCCCGGCTGTCTCCTGGGGAGAAAGGTAGTCCTTGCCCTGTCCTGCCAGCGAGGCGAGAAAGACGCCTGTAGGGACTAAAGTGCGCTTGCTGTGCCGTGCCGCATGCCTTCTTGAGGTGTTCCTGTCTCGTAGGGAGCTTGTTACAGGCCTTTTATCGGAAGGCATGGTAGCAGCCAGGGGCAGAGGTGCGTTGCCTTTGCTCGACACATGGGCTCGCTGAGTCTTCTAAGGGAAAATGCTGTGAATAGCTCGAAATTTAACTGCTTTGTCTCTGTGTGCAGGACTGCACGAACTCATTTACATCTTCATGAGTGTCTCCACTGTTACTGCTCCTTGTTCTCTGTTTTCTGTTTTGTTGGGCTTTGCTTTGTTTATTGCTGTCATATTTTGTGTAACTTTTGGCTTTGCATGTTTCATAGACTGTTCTGTGCTGGGACTGGCTGCTGCTAACTTGACACTTGTCGAAATCTGTCAAGTTTTGTATTTGTCTCACTTATCCCAGCAGTTACTTGCTTGTGAACCCCTTCTTTCTTCGTGTAAGCCCAACTTTACTCTGTATCTGTTCTTTGCTCCAACCATATGTTCACTTCTTTATGCCATCACGCATATTAAGAGGCTTAAGCATGGACTATTTTTGTCATATTTCTGGTTTTCATGAAAAAATACCCGCTTTCCATATTTTGAAATCTAATCTTGAAAAGAGAAGGAAATGTGATGTGAAAATTCAGGAACACAAGAACTTAGTTATGAATGTGAAAAAGCACCATAACCATAGCTGTTACCTAATTGTAAATACATGGACAAGATGATAAACTACACAGTATGTATTGCTTCCTTTTTTTCATTAGACTTTAAAATGTTTTTATTTTGTGCAATTTTGTAAATAGACGTAGAAAACAGATCTAGGAAAGGTTTCTTGTGGAAATCTGGACTTTTATCACTCAAAAGCGTTTGCTGTTGTAATTACAAGATTTTTTGCCAGAGATTGGTAATTTTTTTTTCTTTTGCAACAATAGCATTTTTTTTTAAATCGAACATAAATCCTATCAGCTTCAGCGAAGTAACTTATCCTAGTAACTTTTTTTTAGTGGCCACAGGGAACTTTTGCCAGTGTACCCTTTAACCATTAAAAAATATAATTCCCATCTTTTAGCCAGTGATTTCAAGCATAGATCAGACCCTAACGTTAAAATGTTTGAGTTCTGCCTTTTCCAACAATATGTGTTAACGAGACAGTGTTTTTAACAAAGCATAGTAGTTAATGCTTCAGAATGGAGACTAGAGCCCTGTCTTTCACTACTGGGTCAGTTAGGGTGATGAATGCAAAGTACTTCTTGGGCTCTGCCCCAATAGTGTATAAGAAAATCTCAGAACTGTGACTGATCCCAGCATCTCATCTTCTGTTTCTGTTTCCTTGTACTTACCTTTTCTGTGTGTCTAAATACTTGAAGGTATAGGGTTGTTTCATGTGTCAAGTGGAACAAACATGCTACAGATGTTATTCAGGCATGTTACTACAACATGGAGTGTGTTTTCATAATGGAATTATGGTCACAATATGAGACAATAGAAAAAGGTGGAATTGCTTGAATGGACTGCCTTCTAATTATGTTAATGTTAAAACAATATAAAGGCAGTTTAGTATTTAAGAAAGTCACAGATGTTAATCTTGCAATGTGACTTAGGATAGTTTATGTTAACTTGATGGAAGAACAGGTTGAGGTATATACAGAGATGTTAGCATTTGTGTCTTCTTTGTCACGTCTTTATTATTCAAATATAGCAGCTTCACAGCCTTAGGCCTTATCCAAATTAATTTGAAAAAGGTTACTGAGCTTGGTAGTTGGGCTGTGTGTGTGAGCCCTGGTCTCCTGAGTGGGAGTTTAATGAGAAAAGTAGTTTTCAAGAGCCCTTGCAAGAAAAAAACCCCTTGCATTACTTATAATTGTAAGTTTAGAAACTGTACTGGGAGTAAGTTGTGACCATAACATGCTTTCCTAGTGGAAAACCTGATTAGAATAATTTTCAAAGAAAAATAGCAACTCGGAAAGTACCACCACATTCAGCAAATACTAGCTTCAATTAAAATGATGTTGATAAACTGAAAGGAAAGTCCTTAAAACCACCAGTTTCCTTGTTTTCAGCCTGTATTTTGTGTGGCAGCATAACTGTGGTAAAAGAAGACTTTATAGTAGCACAGTAACAAAAATGAGTCATAAGTTTTAAAAATTAATTTTGTATTCCTTGAGCACACAGCATAACGTGGTTTGGTTTTAATTGATCTTCTTTTTTAATTGAATATATTTTTCCTGCAGTTATCTTGAACATAGAAAAGACACCATTGAAGAATTTCCTCAAGAAAGTGAGGTTTCTTTATGTTTTTAGATTCAGGAATGAATGCACAGAAATTAAAAAGTGACCTCTGAGAAAGTTGTCTTCTGTGTACACACCACCAGTCGCTGTGATAGAAAGCTCATTTGTACATCCTCTTCATCTGGAAGATTAATGTGCAGAGCAACTTTGTATGGGTGTTGCGCTTTGTTTGGTAACAGTATAACGCACAGCCCTGATCTTGCTTTCACTGACAAATACAGGTAGTAGCTGCAGCTCAGCCTGTATGATGTGATGTTTCTTGTGTAGTGATAGTTGAGGTTTGAGTATGGAGTAAGATCC
The DNA here is from genome assembly GCA_013400835.1 of Zapornia atra. NCBI lineage: Eukaryota > Metazoa > Chordata > Aves > Gruiformes > Rallidae > Zapornia > Zapornia atra. Next base: position 22,296 of record VZTU01023462.1, read on the forward strand.
ACCTATTCAAAGTGTGTTGTGGGTTTTTGGTTTATTTCTGTAACTTGGGTACTTTGTGACAGGGATATCTTGCAGCCCTTTCCTTCTTTCTTGGTGGCTGACTGTGAAATTTATTTATTGGGACTGGCAGGGCTAATCAGTCTTAAAATGTAGTTTATTGCAGAAGTATTGGCCAAGTAGCCTCACAGATTCTGATCCAATGGGCTGTACTTGTTAATCCTTAAGAATAATCTGTTACTAGTT
>VZTU01023467.1:18154-52556 GCA_013400835.1 Zapornia atra
CTAGGGCCGTCGCCCTGGCGGGCAGGCGACCGGGGTGGGCGGGGCCTCGCGGGAGGCTGCGCTGCGCCAGTGGCCGCCGCCAATCGGCTGCAGCCGCGCCGGAGCGTCTGGGTGCTCTCGCGGCGGCGCGCGCTTTGTCCGTTGCTGCGGTGGGCCGGGCCTCGGTGGGCTCCCGGGGCCCTCGGAAACGATCCCAGCCAGCGGCCTGCCCGTAGGAGCGCCCCGGCCGAGGGCCCGTGCCTGCCTCGCTCCCTCCCGCCGTCCCTCTGCGCGGCCCGCCGTGACGCGGCTGAAAGCTTTTAGCGCCCCGGCCCTTAGCGGGGGCGGCGGCGCTGCAGGGCCTGGGGCTTCTTCGCGCGTCCCGCGCTGCGAGCGCGGTCCCGTCCCGTTCCCCGGGCGCTTCGGTCTCTCCAGCCCTTCTTCCGAAGGGGCGTGCCCCCTGGGCACTGGGGTTGCCGTGATCCCAGTTCAAGCTGTAAAAGGAACTGTGGAACGGCTTGGAGTGAGGGTGAGGATAAGGATAAAGGAAGGGCGGGCTTCTTTGGAAGCGCAGTATCCCCGCGGATGAGTTATGTCCATAAGGCATGCTTAGAGGCCATCTGTTCTGAGGAGAGCCGTCCTAAGTTTGTTTTGGCCCTCCCCAGGTGATTTAAACCTGGGTGACAGTGGAGCATGATGGGCTTCTGTTAGGCTGAAGTAGGCTACAGTATCAGAAAAGGAGTTGCAGATTGATTGTTTCCTCCTAAACCTTGTTGAAAAGTAGGTGTCCAGCTTCCTGGTGGTGGTGTAAAGAGGGCAAGGTTGTTATGGGGGCTAAATGAGTGGTGTAGCAGCAATTTGTCATCCTACAGACTGCATAGGCATTAGTGAAGTGGACTGCAGTGACAACTGAACACTCCTTGGATTAAGTGAAGCTAGAGGCATGGTGGATGTTCTCCGCAAACTTGAAAATCCACAGCTGATAGGAAAGCTTGGTCTTAAAATCCACCTTCATTTTTTGAGGGGGTACATTTGAGGCCATATCAGAATAAATAATTTATTAATTTGAGGCATTTGACCAGCTTGTGTTTCTAAATGTAAAGTGATTTATAGGTTGCTTTTTATGGGGAAGTGAAAAGGGAGATTGCAAGCTGAAAAATAAGAGCGCGTTGCAGTTGAATCAATAAAGACAGCTAAGAAAGACTCAAACATGAAGAGTAACAATTTGTCATCATTTGTTCTTCTTATAATGAGAGAACTTTGAAATTCCACATATTTTATTGCGCTGTCTTCATTAACTACTCAAATATGAACTCTGTGTTGATGAGGGCAAAGGTGTGTTATTTTTCTGTGATGCCAGTATTATGATTGAAAGTCTTGACCATAACTGCAAGTAAGTGAAATTGGCCACTGAAAATGGTTGGTGATTTTAATTAATTTATTTTTTTACCTGCTATAGTTTTCCGTTCTGATCAGTGGACAAGAGGACTAACCTATCAAAAATGGCTGATTTAACCAAGACAGAAGAGCAGGAAGTAGAGAAGAGCTTGGATGAAAAGGTGGAGAAAACAGCTCATACTTCAGAGGCAGATTCAGGTGATGGTTCGACTTCAGGTACAGTGCCCTCCAATGAAAATGAAAAAGAAGTTGATAGCGGTGATCAAGCCAGCAGAGCAAAAAGAAAGAATTTAGAACCTGAAGATGAACCTTCTAAGCGAGCAGTGAGTATCACTTATTTTGAGCTATGTTCAAATACTTGTTTCGAATCCTTAGCCCAAGAAGAGATTGAAAATATTTACGCTAAACTTGTATAAACCACCCTGAGACACCAAACTTCAATGTTTGTGGGTAGCTTCCTAGGAAAATGACAGGTGCAGAAGTTACACCGAGCTTAATGGAAGAGAAAGAGGGCTAGTAATGAGAATGTAATGAGAAAACTAACAGCTGTGCACACTTAGCCTAATTCTGAGATTATTGTTCTGTCACCTGTGTAGTAGCAATCTGGTAGGGTAGTGCAGGATTTACTGGCATTAGTCCAAGTCCTGCATCTCAAATGAGTATGTTTTGTACGTTATCCTGTGGATTAGTGTAGTGGTTTGTTAACAGGAGGTTTAAGATAATTTTGCTCTTTAATTTTCTCAGTGTTTTATAGCTTAGAAAACTGTACATACTGCATCACCCGTGATATAATGTCAGTATCTTGTTAGCAAAGTGAAGTAGTGAAAGGGTTACAGATGCACTTTGTTTTTTTCTTTTAAGACTGCAAGAGTAGCAGAAAATACTTGTCCTTTTAACATGGAAGGGGGAAAAAGGTCATGTTTAAATAATACTGTCCTTTATTATGGGTGGACATGTGGAGACGGGTGCTACTGATGCATGTAGAAACTGATTTAGTCTAATTTTGACCTTTTGGGATGTTAAAGTGTAATTTGAAGATGTATTTGTTTTGGTTTTCTATTCAGAATTTTCCCAGGATGTAAATTTATGGCTAAAGTAAAGGGGGACCTTTGTTGTGGTAGTAGCTTTATTAACCCTTTCATGTTTTCAGTAAGGTGCTTCTAGGGTAAGGTTTAGATCGACATGAAATACATTGGTTTTAGGTAGCTTGGGGGTGTAGAGAGGTGATTGCATTGAACATAGCGGCTGGGATCTGGGTGCGATTGCTCCTGGCTCTTGGCAGCTGTGCTTGCAGCAGCTGAGACGCATTAATGGGTTGAATGAAGGTCCCTCACACTTGTCAAAGTCAGCTGCTCTAACTGATGTCACCGTCAGTGGGCATTCAGGGAGCCATCTGTGCTTACCCTGAAAAAAACTAGAAATGGTGAAAATATTTGTTGCATCAGTCAGCTGAGTGTGGTAATAACCATATGATGGGGTCATAATGGTTCCAGGCATGTGCCCCCCTGTTCATTCTGAAGGTTACCAAAATAGCACGAGACACTGAAGAATTCAGGTATTGTATTAAAGCTGGTCAGACCTCCTCCCTTGAGGAACTGCTATTTGAATAATAAAATACTGGTCTGATGACTTCTGTAGTGAGCTGTTGAGAATGCTTTGTGTTGCTGTGTGAACTCATTCTGGCTGGGCCTTCGTAGCACATTTGTGCGCTTTAACTGAGAATCCTTCATTGTCCTTTTTTTCTGTTATTAGAGACATTTCTGTGCCCAGCAGCGTGTGAAGCCGCCACACAAATTCTGTTACTTTGTGTTTTATTTAGAATGGATTTTGATTTCATGTATATAATTGAAGATTATTTTCAAGATGATGAAATGTTAGGAGCGTGATATCTGCATGTAGACTGCTCTGTCACCTGGGACAGAAATCTATTGGACTATTAGGGCTAAACCAGACATTTCTCCAGCTTACTGTTAAGCATTAAATGGGCTATTGTTGTCAAGTCCTTACTCTCTTTCATTTACCGTGGTCACTTTAAAGCTCTGGCAGTGTGGTCACCCACTTAGGGATTTATGTGACATCAGCTAGTTGGCATTTTGGTTAAATCAACAGTTTATACACTTCTGTTGGATGTAAACACTGAATTTCTGAAACAAGATGTTTGAAGAAGCTTAAAGCTGAAATATACTCCTCAAGAAGGAATATCCTCCTCTTCGATCCAGACTTAAGGGGAATGAAACTTGAGTCTGAGAGTGTTGAGAGTATTAGCAAACTGAAGTATTAAGTGTTCCTGTGTAGGAAAGGTGTTGGGCATCATCCATCAGAAATCACGTGAGCCTACTGAAAAGGGGATTACATTTTTAAGGGAGTTGTCTCTGTGATAACTGAAGTACTGATGTCAGTACCAGGATGAATATGGCAAACGCTTATATATAGATATAATAACGGTGGTTTTCAGAGCAGCACTTGTTTACTTCCTTATGTCCTTCAAGTGAACACATATATGTCTTTTGATTAAATGAAGAAGTAATAGAGAGAACACACTGCTTGAGACTGCCCCTTCCCTTGTTTCTACAGCGTCAGGTGGGCCATGGGCAAGCTGTAGCTGCGCATTATAATGAACTTCAAGAAGTTGGATTGGAAAAACGTAGCCAGTCTCGCATATTCTACCTCCGAAACTTTAATAATTGGACAAAGAGTGTCCTCATTGGTAAGGTTCCTTAATTGATTGCTTGGACTGTAGTAAAATGTAACGAATTTTTGTATAAAAACCCCCTTTTTTCTGTTTTTTGATGTTGGTTATGGCACTCTGTCTCAAGGCATTAGTAAGATTTTTCAAGTGCAATAAAATGTATTTATTTTTAGTTTGAATCTTTGTGATAGTGTTTGACATTGTTGAAGTGTCAAATACATGCTAAAGTTTTCAAGATCAGCTGACCTGAAGAACAGAAGAAGTTCATACTCAAAACTGTTCTTTGTGACAGTATAAAGGGAGAGGTATGGCTTTGAATCGTAAAGATTCTATCTGTTCCTGTTAGGCTGAGCTGTTCTTGCTATTCAAATGCATTTCAAATAATTTCATAACTGTTCTCCCAAAGCAGTTTGTCCTCAGGTCTAGATGAAGCAATTCACAGGAAGCCTGAACACGTAAATGTTTTCTCTCTTGCCCATAGTCAATGGTTTAAAAACATGAAAAACTAGAGGATGTGGTTCTTAAAGAATCAGCAGCTTTTTATAGACGGCAAAGCCTGTTAGCTCACAAACGAATTCCAAAGCAAGGAAACGAAACCATCAGGTATGCAAACAAAGACAAGACTTATGGCACAGCACCACTGATTCGTGAAGAGGAGTCTGTGCCAGGAGATGTTGGCACCGTTTACCTTAGCATGCTGCTTTTTGTTGTGTTGTATTGGAGCAGTTAGAAGCAATATTTCAGTGTGTGCAAAGCCGTTCCTGGAGCCTGTGTTGAAGCCTTTCAGTCATGATGAATTTCAGTAGTGTGGCATTACAGCAGTTGTATCCAAACATTTCAGGTCTCTGTGTGAAGAAAAGCTGCTAGTGTGCTGATGTGTTTTGCATAATATGCCAATGTTAGAGCAGAGATAATCGAGACAGGGGAGGTAGAAGAGAATATGAAATTGGTATATGTATGGTAAAAAGACAGCAAACGAGTAGCTGGTGTTGTTAACAAGATCTAGGAGAGATGGAGTAGAGAACATTATGCACATTTGTGTTGTGGCTGCAGAAAAAAAGTTGTGGCTGATGCATTTAATTGGCTTTTACTCTTTTGCAGAAGGTTTTCCCATACTTTCAACTAACACCTGCCTTAATTATAATGGTAATGAAAGGGAACCCTGTTTCCCTACTTACGCAGAGGGTGGCTGTTCAGTCATATACAGTTTTGCCTTGTCTGCCAGGGACACAGTTCAGAGCTCCAGTCACATTACATGCAAAGCACATTAAGCAGAGAAAATATTCATTATCTTCTCCATAGTTTTACAAGTTTGTGGTTCCTTTCATCTTTAGTGGTTTCTAGGAAAAAGAGATTTAAGTCTGTAACGTCAAGAAGACTTATAAGCAAAGTAGGTTCTGAGTTGTTTTAAAAGTCTCAGATCTTTTTAGTCCTTTAAGGATCTCCATACCACACAAGTGAATTGCAGAGACCTCTATATGCATTCTCTCTCTTTATTTTTCTAGGTGAGTTTATAGACCGGGTACGACGGAAAAAGAGTGATATAACTGTTTTGGATCTGGGATGTGGCAAAGGTGGAGACTTGCTGAAATGGAAAAAAGGAAGGATTAAAAAACTTGTCTGTACTGGTAAGAAGACACAATAACTTTTCCAGGGAAAGAACACCAGTGTCTTATGGGAAAAACAAGGATGTCTCTGGTCTTTCGTTTTTTTCCTCTTTTTTTTTTAGGAAGCTCAAGCATGTAATGATACACCTTTTATCAAAAAATCTTCACCTCCCTTTTAACCTGAAGACATCCAACTTGTCTGTCAGAAAAAAAATAAGAACCACTGATACTCTGTGTAATGTGCTTTCAGTTCAGATCATAAAAACTACCCTCAGTAAAGAGATGCACCGTTACCACAGTTTGTCTTAGGCAAAGTGTAACACTGGGAAAGAGACTTGACATTTTTTATTTAATGTATTTTCTCCCATGCCTAATCTCTTGTAGTACTCCTTACTGTCTGAAAATATGCATATGAGTTACATTTAAAAAAAATAAACAGTCTCCACAGTTGTTTAACAAAAAATAGTCTTGGATGTTACAGTCAGCCAAAGATTTTCAGTCTCAGAAAGTGGAAGAGCTGAAAGCTGGTTAAATTTTTTGTTTAAATTGTTTGTTTAAATGTTGGGAAGAGATACAGTCTTCCCTTCTCCCAAACAGTATAGCAAGGATAATGAGAAGAAGCATTACTTGACTTCGAATTTAACAGATACTAAAATTTTGTAAAATTGCTTTAGTGGGAGTTATTCTGGGTCTTCTATATTTTACAACTCTTTCTTGCCCTTCTTTTTCAGCTGGCAGTCTTCAAAAGACAGTTAATGAATTTGCTTACAAAATTCTTAGGTAAATTTATTGCATATTGTTAGTTGTAGTATTATTCAGTGAAAATTTGTGCCTGAGAGAGGAACAGTTAAAAATTACTTTGAAAATTCCCATGATGCAATATATCAGGATAGATCACAAATAATTTCACTTCGACATCTTGTATAGTTACAAGAAGATGAAGAGTTTTCAGTACGGTTGGAACCGAACTGTTTTAGCTAATGCACCCTAGACACAATGCTAACAGCACTTTGCATCCATCACTTGAAATTTTGGAGGCATGCTTTGCTCTTTTGAGGATGGGAGCTTTCTAAAAATCTTGAGATTGCAACTTTTGCCTGAAGTAAAGCCTGAAAATGACAGAGTTACAATCCAAATACCTCCAGCAAATTAAATTCCCTCCTACTAATTGGAAATAAGGGCGTTTTTTTCCCTCGGAGTATAAATGAAGATCAACTTTTATCCTTGCTGTGATGGATCAGCTGTCTTCCAGTAATCATACCAGTTTTGTTGTCTGGGGAGCAGGTCACATGTTTTTTGCCTTTAAAAAATTTTCTCTCTTTATATGCAGATATTGCTGACATTTCTGTGCAGCAGTGCAAGCAGCGGTATGAAGACATGAAAGCCCGATGTCGTTACAATGAACATATTTTTGATGCAGAATTCATACAAGCAGATAGTACCAAGGTACAGTTCCAGCACTTTATAATATTTTTGAGATTTAATTCTCTTCTGTTAAGCAAGTCTAGGAAGTGATGCTCGTGCTGTGATATGTAGGGCATGTGTACTTTTAAAATCTAATTGCTGTACTATTGGGAGAATCAACCATACAGGTTGTACTTTTAAGATCTGATTGCTGTACTATTGGGAGAATCAACCATACAGGTTATTGAGATGTAGTTAAATGAGTTTCATTACTGTTTTACAGTGTAACTTTTAACCTAAATGTTGTTTCAGAGAACAAATCTGTTAGTTTGATTTTCTTCCATTTGACAAGGGGAAGGGACTGACAACTTGTTTCTGGAGTTCTCGGAGGCAGCATGGGGTGTTGGAAACTATCTTGGTGAATGTGGTTTTATGCTGGAATGAGTAAGGGACATTTTCGGATTTGACTCGTACATTTTGCTTAATCCAGTATTTTCTTTCTAGCAACACTTCAATTAATGCATTCCTCCAAAACTTGTGTGATAGAGCAGATTTCTGAGACTGTCTGGAAGCAATATTGAATACACTGGTGGGGCTTAGGAGACAGTGTTGCAACCAGCACTGCTTTTGCCTTCTAGAACGGCAGGCTGAATACCCTGCTGATACATGCTGAGGGCCAGAGCCTACCTGGTTCCAACCTGTCTGAAGTGGAAAGGCTGAAACTGTTCTTCCCAGCCTTGCAGGAAGGGTTGTTGGCTTGAATTCTTGTTTGTCGCCCCTTCTGAGGAATACAGTCTGTTGCAGGTTCTAGGTCATCTCTCTTGGCTCAAAATTGTAGTTGGGAGAGGAGAGCGCATTGGCTAGGAGAGGAAGAGGTATTTTCACACCCTGCTATTGCATCTCAGTCTTACATGAGCCTGTATTTTCTGTTGCATGCTGTGTTTTGTCCAGGGAGACAACAGTTCATCTCCCTGACTGTGTCTCTGTCATCTGTGTCGTATATAATGCAAAATCTCCTTTTCACAACTTGTCTGTCTCCACCCACCTCTGTTTCCCAGTTTCCTGTATCTCTCTCAAAATGCAGAGGGGGAGTACATGAACAGATAAAATTGCTGTGGGTATTTGATGTGCCCATTTTTGTCCTCCTGTGTACAGACTGTTGACAGTGGCATGAACTAGTAGTGACTGGGATTGAGTAGGTGGATGGGAGGTCTTGAAGAGAAGAGAAACTTGGGTAGAACTGTGAAATATTTTAAGTACAGAATGCATATGTTTTGGGCCTTAGGGAGAACCTGCATGCTCCTGTGTTATTTATGGTGGCTACTGGGATTGTATAAAAGAAGACTTAGACAACTGCGAAATACAGGGTCAAACTGTGGCAGAGTTAACCTGACAAATTTCAAGGGCTCCAAGTTCTAGAGAGCTAATGGTTACTTGGTGTGGAGTGGGGAGGAGTGTGTTGATATGCATGTATGTATATGTGTGAGAATACAGACAAATACAACCTGGTGGGCAGGCAGTTTGCCATATTTAAGACAACCCTTTCTTCTTTCAATTATATGTTTAATGGGTCAGTTCTCATTACAGAGACTCAGTATACTGAAAATACATTTTATTGTAATAATTGTTGCCAGCTAAATGGTGGCTGGTTATAAACCCTCAGTAGTAAAATCTCTCTGGAAACGTAGATAACTAACATTGAGGTTTGACTTTTCAGGTGTAATGGTGTTACTTGAAAACATGAAAAGAATTTGAGGACTTGATAACTTTGAAATGTGTATGTGTATTCTTGTTGTTCCCAAATTTTATTTACAGCTTTCTGTGTAGCAGAGCACTTTTCCTTATTGTTACTTTTTTTTTTTTAATCGTGTTCTTGTTGAACTTACGACAGAGGAGGGACTGAAAGGGAAGACTTCAAAGAATTATGGAAGTAGCATGTTTTCTTGGAAGATTTCAGCTAATCGTGCTTGTTTCTTTAGCTTTTGTTACATCCTTTTTTCTTTTTAATCTATTTCAGGATCTCTTGTCTCCCAAATACAATGATCCAGATATGCGCTTTGACATTTGCAGCTGTCAATTTGTTTACCATTACTCATTTGAAACATATGAGCAGGCTGACATGATGCTTAAAAATGCTTGTGGGAACCTCTCTCCTGGGGGGTATTTCATTGGCACAACTCCAAATAGCTTCGAACTTGTGTAAGTGCTTTTCTGTTCTATTAGTCTTGCAACAGTCTGTGAAGCATTGTTAAGTGATAGTTGTTCTTACAGTGCTCTGATGCATTTCTGTGAACAAAAGGAAGTTTTTTGCAACAAGTTTGGATTCTAGACAGGAGAAGTTGACTCAAACAGGTGAAGCTGTACAAATCTTTGTCTCTTGCACCCACGGCTATTCTGGTATAGAGTATAGATCTTCTATGTAACCCCTCTGTAGTGACTTACACAGTGGCAAAGTAGCCGCAGTCTGGGGAGTAACTGGGGAGTTTGTGCTCTGGTTGTTCCAGGAAGCCTCACTTGTCCATGTAGATTGTATCTGGAATAAAGGTTAACTTCCTAGGTCCATTTAGTCCTTTGTGGGTTGTATAGGAATGATAAACTGTTAAAACCTAGTATGCTGCTTCATTTCATGGCTTCATTGCCTTCTTTGATAAGGGAGGTGGGAAACTACAGCGGTCACTGAATGCTGTAGCACTGGGAGAAACACTTTCAGGCCTCTTTATGCGTAGTCCTTTTTGCCTTTTAAATTAAAAATTGGTCAAGTAACATTTGTTTTTAACTCCTTTTATAGAAAGCGACTTGAAGCTTCAGAAACAAATTCATTTGGGAATGAGGTGTACAGTGTAAAATTTGAAAAGAAGGGAGAATATCCCTTGTTTGGCTGCAAGTATGATTTCCATTTGGAAGAAGTGGTCGATGTCCCAGAGTTCTTGGTTTACTTTCCGTTACTAGAAGAGTAAGTTAAGCTTTGAATTCATTATAGAATGAAAGCTGTGAAACATAATGCACATTTGTTTAGCTTGTATGGCGTTGCATAATACTTGGAGAAAAGTATATTTTGGCTTTCTTATATTTTTTGGTTCTTCATTTTTTTTTGTTGTTGCTCCAAAAGAAGCTTCTTGCATTTTCATCCACACCTGTAATCTGTCCATTGCACTCAGTTGGAGGTGCTCTGGTCAGAATCCTTAAACTAGGCCTCACATGAGAATGCCTGTGTCTGATATGTTGGATCTGTCCACAAACCTGTAGTGCTGTTAACTTTTTGGGAGGTTTAGTCCTTCAGCAAGCTGCCCTGTATATCATCTTCACTGTGGTGCCTTTCTTGTCCAAGTTTCTTTGGATGTTTGTAGGATTTTTCCTGTGACTTTTTCTCCCTCTAAACCTTCCTCATCTGTGAGCATACATTTTGCTGTTACCTCTGCGTGAATTCAGATTTGCCTTTCCCAGTCTGTCTCCTGACATACAGACAGAGGTTTCCATGTTGGGGTTTTTCCTATCATTCAAGCTCAATATAGTTGTTAAATAATACCAAGTTTTTCCTTCAAACCTGTGTATTTCCACACACTTCATTTGTAGTTTTCTATGAAAGAAACCAGCATCCGTCACCGACACCTGTAACTTCAGTAGTATATGACCACAGTGTCTACATATAATTGAGAAATAAGGCACTAAATTGAGTAGAAAGAGGTTCTCTAAATATATCCATAATATCTGACATGGCAGGGTGATGATATTGCAGGGAAGATAGTGTAGTCTATTTAGAAGTTCAAATGGAACTTAATTCTGTATGTTGGGAGGGGAGACATTTTTCTATTACAATAAATGACTTCTGTATAGATTTTTATTGTTCTAATTAAAAAAGTACAGTTTGTAGTGGTAGTTCAGAGGGGGTTTTTTTGCCTAAATGTCTTAACTAAAAGAATTAAAGAGTGTAATCCTACTGAGTACCATAAGATGTCACTGTGGCTTAAAATTGTTCCTTTGAAAATAAAACTACAGTGATTTTTGTGGCTTCCCTAATTGAGCTTACTATTTTGACAGAATGGCAAAGAAGCATGGTATGAAATTAGTCTACAAAATGACGTTTCGGGAATTCTATGAAGAAAAAATCAAGAATGAGGAACATAAAATGCTGTTAAAGAGAATGCAGGCCTTGGAGGTAAGTATGGATTTTACTTGTTGAATTTAAATAGCATTTTACATCTTGTTAATTCATTGTGCAATAATTGAAATTCCTTTTGTGAACGTTGTGCAATTAAGTAAGGGCTATGAATTGAAGAGTTAAACTCCTGTGGCTGAAAGTGTAACTGTGGTGGATTGACCTTGACTGACTGCCAGACACCCAACAACCTTCTCTCTGTTCCTTCTTCCCAGTAAAATGCAGAGGGGGAGTGATGGGGGGGAATAAAAAAACCAACCAACCAAACCCTCGTGGGTCAAGGAGATTACTTAGCAGCTACCATCATGGGTGGAACAGATAAAACTTGGAAAATAGTAATTTAATTTATTACAAAAAAAAACTTGAAAGGTGAGAAATGAAAATAGACCTTAAAACCCCCTTTGGAACCACCCACTGCTTGTTCCCAGCCTCAGCTTCACTCCTTCCCTTCTGACCTTGTACTTCTGCTCCCTGCCCTGCAGAGCAAGGGAATAGGGAAGGGGTGTTGTGGTCAGTCTGTAACGCTTTGTCTCTGCTGCTCCTTCTTACTCACGCTTTTCCCCTGCTCCAGCATGGGTCCCTCCTCTGGCATACTGTCCTTCGGTTTTATTCACAGATCTCTCTGCTTCCCTCCTCCCTCAAACAGTAGCATTTTTCAGTGTAAAACTATTGGGTCAAATATCTGGTGACTTACTAAACAGCATCACCTGGGCTACAAGTGGACTTGACTGTCCTTGTTGACTCTGAAAGGGATGGTGCTATGAATGAGCTCATATTGCCAGTAGCATGGTGACACAGCCTTTGCCATAACAGCTTTGTTCATAAAAAAGTGAGAACTGTAAGTGGCCACTAATTTAAGACAATTTAACTTGTTAAGTACAGACCATTAAGATCCCAGAAGTAACTGGTTTCCTTAGGAGGTATGTAGGAGTTCTGAAGAATCAGTTGTACACTGTTCGAGCTCCCCTGTGTTACTGAAGCATTTTAAGCGTTCTGCTTGAAATCTTACTGTTGCTCATTTCTTTGTGCTTCTGCGTAAGAGATGCTGGTCTGTTGAGTTGCTGGTCTAAAAGAGAATGTATCTAGGTAATACTCATGATGAGCTGTGCGTGGAGAATAATTTTATAGTTGCTTTTTCCCCCCTGTTTTGGAGACATAAAGTTTACCTATAAATCCTGAGTGTTGGATTTTCTGGGAAGTCGAGGATATCCGACCTGATCTTGTAGGTACTAAAATGGAGAGATCTTAATTTAAGATCCTCTTAATTACTGGTCTCTGTTCTGAGCTGTGTTGTGGCAAACCCTTGTATCTTAGTATTTTTTTCTAATTTTTTCCTATTTTCTTTAGCCATACTCTACATCTGGTGATTCCAGGCTTGTTTCTGATAAACCCGATGACTATGAGCATGCAAAAGAGTTCATTAAAGATGGCAAGGCAAAGTTGCCATTGGTAAGTTCCTTCTTACTTCACTAGAGCAGTTGGTGTCTAAAATTGAGGTCCTGATCCTTCAGACATGTGATGCCTTCTTCATTTCAATTGCACTAAAATCGGTATGAATGTCTCTGTGCATTTCTGAACAATCACAGAGTTGCAGGGCTGAGGAGTTCATCTAATCTATACCCTGTACTCAAAGAATCAAAATCACTTAATTTCATAGCTATTAAGAATTCTGTAGCAACGCAAAAGAGAGAGAATATTTTGCTATCTTTGTTGGCAGCTGTTCTAACATAACTGTTAAGTTTCTTACCATTTAAAACTTGAGTTTTCTTCTTCTGATCTTCTGACAGGAGAGCTGAAAACTTTTTTCCTAATACTAAATGTATTTAAAATTTTTCATTGGTTTTTTTGGGTGAAGAAGATCCAGTTCCCTTCCTGGTTGACTTTATTAAAGTTCTGTAAAAGCAGTTTTGATGTGCCTTCTTTCTTTTTAAACAGAGCTGCTAGATTTAGACTAGTCATATGTGCATCAAACTAAATCCATAGATTTCTACCTTCCATGTTATTAAATATGATATTATATTCACAATTCTGGGCTGAAAATAAACTTTCTTTGTGATGACCATAATCTTACATTGTACAAAACTTAGTCTGTTATCCTGTCATATATTTTTCTGCATTTTTCCTCCTGTTTTGACAGCTTGATTTATGACTTCAGAAATAAAGGAATACTGAACCATCTTAAATGGAGGTCATGTTAGATTTTTAGACCAGTGGTCCAATTAAATATGTTTTATCTGCTTCAGGTCATGTCTTCTAATGCACATGCTGCTTTTCTGAGCTTGCTGTCTTTCTCATGTTTGTATAAAGGGTTTTTCTTTCTTCTGTTGTCCTAGCAGTACATGACAGTGTTGGAGCTAACTGCCAGCCTTTCATGCTTCTGTATTGGTCTCAGAGCTGGGTGTATGATGGACAGCCTGCACAGCTGCTGTTCCTGGGAAGCAAGCAAGAGGACAGGAAAAGCCTGCTGTCATTTTTCCCCAGGAGCTGCTGCCATTTGGCTGTTGCCTCTCCATCTGTAGCCAGGCTAGCTGTTCAGGGTAGCACATAGCTGTGTGCTTGCTTCTCTCTGTGCATTTGGGGAGGTAGGCTGGATGGACACCTCGCAAAGGCTTGGTTTAACCTAACTATTCAGGATGATCAGTGATGTTGACTCTTTCAGTTTGAACTTGAGGTTTCCTTTGGGTTTCTTTTAGTGTTGAGTCTCTTTGTCAAGAGAAAAACAAAACTGGAGACTGGTTTGAGTGAAGATTGTAGTTTTAGTAAAATCATATGCAGTTAGTGATGGGTGGCATCATGCTTCTTAATTGGTAGTGTAAATGGCAGCAGCTTTTCACTTCTCAGCTTGCCCTGCTTTCATCTGAAAGGCTGAGCTCAGAGTAGGTTTCCAAGGCTGCAAGGAAGGCTGTTTTTTTACAATGTGTGAAGACATACCACTGTTGGGTGGTATTGTGTCCAGCGTGCTCTGCATTGCAGAGGTCTCCAGCCCAACAGACTGTTGGCCCACTCTCCTATACCTGTGTAATTTAGGTGTGTTCTGCCTTCCTAGTTCTTGGAGTTTAGAAGCATCTGTGGTCTACAGTAATGCTCTTCTCATCCCTAAATAGTGTGCCAATGAGAGTCTGTGAAAGATTGATAATCCAGAGTTAAATTGATGTTTTATTGTTTCTTCATTTTTGTTGAAACTGGTTTACTTATTTGTTGATTTTTGTGGGGTTTTTTTTGTCCCCCCTTCTAGGGAACCTTGAGTAAATCTGAATGGGAAGCAACAAGTAAGTACTGTTTTGAAAACTCCATGTTGACTGAATGACTGCTATGGGAAAGTGTGTAAAATAGTGTTGGTTACAGAGGAAAATCCAAATTTTAAATACAACAAGATTTTATGTTACTCAAATGCCTGTGTATAGATTATGTAGTGCATGTATCTCAAGAAATTGGGGGGGAAATGCATAAAATTTGTCAGTTTTTCTTTGTCTAGCACGCAAACCTTTGGGCTAAAATAGTTTGGGGAAACCTTACTTAAGAGGTATGAAAAGATGCCAGTGTTGAAGGATAATTTTGCTAGTGTTAGAAGATGAAATACTGTACTTCTGTTTGGTACAGTTGGATGTTACACTTGTTGCCAGTCAAGTAGAAAGCAAACTTCAGTTAGGACATTAGTTCATGAAAATAGTACAGATCCACTTTGGGAAGCCAGGGACTGAAGCTTTTCTCTTTGTCTGTAGTGATATGTTTCAGGAAGAAACAATTAAAGCATGAGCGGTGAAGAGGTATTTGAACATTTTATAAAAGGAGGAGGAGAAAGTTGGTGCCTCAGACACTGAAAAGGAAACACTATTGTTAAATATGCTTTGAAATTTTGTGAACATCTGCCTGAGCGAACTAATGACATTGTATAATTTTTATCCAATGTTGAGTTTAGTAAGACTCTGATGTAAGGGATTGAAAATTCCAAGGATAAAAATTGACTCCCAGAGAGATTATTACTAACTCCTGAGTAACTGCACCCAACCATCATTTGCCTTTTTGCAGACCATTATACTGGTTGCATTAGTGGTTTTAAACCAACAAAAACTGCAGTTCACTTCATGAATGAAAAAACTGAAGGTGCATGCTTGCTTAAAGTGTTGTTTTTAAGGCACGATTCATAACATAGGCATTAATTCCAGCACTGTAAGAGTATTATGTAAACTATTAATCTAAATCAAGAGGGGCTGCTTCTACCTTCAAAAGGTCGGTGATTGTGTTTTCTGAGTAGTCTCTTCTTTCAGAGGCATTTGGAGTACAGAGCTTCTGGGTGTAAGTAGGGTTTGCTCATTGCGTGGAGGGCTCACTGTTACCGCTGGGGCTTGTGCAGCTGCGGCACCTCAGCCGCTAAAACAAAAGCTGGGTTCAAATGGAAATCCATAAATCCTGGAGTCACGGTCTCAGGACATTGGTTTAGCTTGTGTGACTGGTATGAAGCAGAACGATTTCTGGCATAGCTGGCTTTGATTGCTTGCCCGATGAGGACTTCCCAGGGGTGCTGGTGTGGGCTACGTATGAGTCTGTGTTTCTGGAATTAGGGTGCTGTGGAGTTGAGAAGATGCCACATAGCATTTCGAAGTACATCTTGTTTGTCTGTGGTGTTTTAAAAGAGCAAAATTAGTATTTTTTGATCATAAATTTATTCACTTTTTAATTAAAAACGAAGCAGATAATTTCACCCCTAATTCTCCATTACTGCCTATGTGAAAGTCTTTAAACTTAGTTTCCATATGACTTTTTATGCACTGGTGGATGTTAATTATGTGTAGAATGGCATAGTAATTTATGAATTACATTCACACTTCAGTAATATTGTTAACTGAAGTTAGCATTGCGTTAGCCATATCAACAGTATTTAAAACATTCTGCTTTTGTGCATTCTCAGCTGTATTGTAAAAATGTGTCTAGAGCTGTGCTGGAATCAAATGCCAGAGTTGCTCACTGGGTAACCGGAGCAGCTTTCATAATTCCATTAACCTGCTAGCAGGTTGTTTGGGCAGAGTATCAGCCTGGTTACATTTTGCAAACTTAGTTGAGTGGCAGAGGAAGCTGTAACTTTAAATGTTCCCATTTTCTTCTGTAGGTATTTACTTGGTGTTTGCATTTGAGAAGCAGCTGTGAAACTTGACATGGTGGATGCAGCAAGAAGAGATCATACCCGTGTGCAAGTTGGAATGGTCGGAAATCCATTGTGGCAACTATTTTTTTATTTTTTATTTTTTAATTATCAGAAGTGTGCAGGACACTACCAAATACTAGAGCAAGCTCATGATTCTGAGTTACATTGCCTGTCTGTGACAGATGGACTTGTGTGTGTATATATAAGAAAGATTCTGAACCAGTCTTTTTAAGCCTTTGTAAGCAATCTGCATGCTCTTAAAACTCATGTTTGAACTTGACACACCTTTATGTTAGAAGTGAATGTTTTGTTAGTAGAAGTATGTTTGTTATTACAAGCCTGACCCTGCACTTCTGGAAGTTGATAGAAAAGAAGACTTGATGTTGGTAGTGCAGAATGAGGGCCTAAATACTGTATGTACTGCAGAGCTCACTCCGTAAGGAGATACATCCAGACATATAGGGTATGTCTACATTGCATGCAGAGCTAAGTGACAAATAATACCTGAAACCCTTTGAGTACCTCTGTGCTGTGCTCAGGCCTGCAGTGTATATCTACCTTAGTGGCATTCAAGGTGTAGTTTACATGGAAAAGTCCCGTGATGTTCTTGTTTTTTTGTGCTTGCTGATATGTAGTGTCACTTCATGGTGCTTTCAAGATTAAATGAGTTTCTTCTGTACAAAACTGCTCTGAAAGAACTGAATTTCTAAAGTTTTAAATCTTTACGTCGTTTTTCCAAATACCACTGCGGTAATCAGTAACAGCTGCTGAACTTAGATTACTGAACTAGTTTTCTAGTATATTTAAAGGCTCTCATGACTTTTTTTGGTAGTTTTAATGTTCCCAGAAACTTTTTAGATGGATCTTCAGTATGTGTTTCTTACTTGTTTCATAAAATTCCAGCAGGGTTCAGCACAAGGATGGGATGTTGGTGATGATGGAAACCTCACTGCACTCTTTAAGGTATTAGGAACAGCATGGTCACGTACTGGTTCACAATCTAAAAGGGGAGCCTGTGTAACTCTAGAGGATACTGGGAGTTCACTGTGGGAGGGAGGGCTCTGTATGTGTGTACCTGTGCTGGTACACATGGATAGCAACCTGCAAAATTAGAGCCAAAATATTTTGTTTGGGAATGAAATCTAAAGATACCAACTGGCAGAACAGTTCCATCAGTCTCTTAAAGCTGGCGTAGGATTTCTAACGTGGTGTTTGCTCTGCTGTGCTCTGCTTTCCACATGCTTGTATCCACCCCCTGCTGAGAGGACATTGGTACCTGAGGGGTTTTTTCTCTCCCTTCTTGCTCTGGTAGTAGCTGTTTGCTGCTGTTGGCTAGTATAGTTTACATAGAGATGAGACGATGGAACGGCGGTGGTACATGAGTATTTAGAGAAGTTATAATAAAACTTGGAAAGACAATTTCTGTTACAGATTTAAGTATTCTCTTTATTTGAATTTATAGTTGCATTGCCTTCCTCCTGTAAATTAGGTCATATTCTTTCCTCCACGACTCCTTGTTTGTTTTTTGTATTGAAGAACTTCACCGAGGTGGTGGAATCAGAGTTAGTTCTGCTGCTGAAATTAAGAAAACAAGACTCACTCCTGTCTGCTAGAATTAGTACTTGTGAAACCAGCTGGAAAATGCCGACGGTTTAGAAGTGCTGAAATGTCTAATTGAAAAGTGTGTGCATCAAAGCTAGTTTTGTTAGATTTCTTGTATCAAATCTCATTTGAAAGTAAATTGTTATGCTATTTTTGGAAGAAACCAAAATAATAAAAAGAGGGGAAATATGGTGGAGTGCCTTTCCTCTTTTAAGCAAGTTTCAATGTATCACCAAGTCACATAATGGTTGAGATTGGAAGGGAAGTCTGGAGGTCATCTGGTGCAACACCCTGCTCAAGCAGGTTCACCTAGAGCCTGTGGCCCAGCACCATGTCCAGACAGCTTTTGAATGCCTGCAAGGACACAAACTCCACAACCTTCCTGGGCAGCCTGTGCCAGTGCTCAGTCAGCCTCACAGTACAAAAGTGTTCCCTGATGTTCAGAGGAAACCTCGAGTGTTTTGGGTTATGCCTTTTGCCTGTGGTCCTGTCAGTGGGCACCCCTGGAAAGAGTCTGGCTCCATCTTCTCTACACCTTCCTTTCAAGTATTTGCACACATGGGTAAGATTACCATCCCGAGCCTTCTCTTCTCCTGGCTGAGCAGCGCCAGCTCTCCCACCCTCTCATGGGAGAGATGCACCAGGATTTTGAATACAGTTTGACTCAGTGTTGACCCCTGGGGTACACAACTAGTTAGTGGCCTCCAACTAGGCTTCACCACTCTGGGACCAGCTGCTCAGCCTATTTGCAATCCACCTCACTGTCAGCACATCCAAGATGGTGTTAAAAGCCTTCCTGAAGTCAAGGTAAACTATAGCCACTGCTCTCCTCTCATCTATAAAGGCAGGCATTTATTTCATTACAAATGTTTATCCAGTTGGGTAAGCATGGCTTCTTGATAAATCCACACTGATGACTCCTGATGAAAGGAGTTTCTTGTCCTTCATATGCCTGGAAATTATTTCCAGTATCTGTTGATCCATCACCTTATTGAGGTGAGGTTTACTACTGGAGTTCTCTGAGTCTTCCTCATTACTGTTTTTGAAGGTGGGAGTGGCATTTGCTTTCCTCCAGTCTTTAGGCACACCTTCCAGTTGCCATGAGTACTCAAAAGATTATTGAGGGTGACCTTGTAATGGCACCTGCCAACTCCTCTGTACTTGCAGAGCCACCTGAACTGGCCAAAGGGCTATTCTGTACCATACAAGGTCATGTTCCATTTATAACAGGGTGGGTTGAGGCGCAGCTGGGGTCCTGGTGTGGCAGCTTGGGGGTCTTGCACAGCACCGACTTCAGGGTGGTGGCTGAACCCTGGCCTGCCGGTGGGAAGTGGTGAATTAATTCCTTGGTTTGTTTTGCTCGTGTGCGTGGGCTGAAAGACTGGGCAGCTTGGGGGTCTTGCACAGCAGCTGGGGGTCTCATGTAGCATCGTCTTTGGGTGGAGAGAAATCTTGCTGTTCATTTCTTTTGGGTATGTATTATTAATATATATAATTATTATTTTCCTTTTTTTGGGTGTCCTATTAAACTGTTATTTTAAGTTCTCTTGCTCTTCTCTCCCCCATCCTGCTGGGGCGGGGGTAGTGAGTGAGCATCTGCCTGGTGCTTAATTGCTGGCCAGGGCTAAACCTCGACACTAGTGAAGACAGGTGAAGGCATTCAGGACCTCAGCCTTTTTGGGGGGCCTGTGTCACCAGTGCCCCTACCCCATTCAGCACTGGGCCCACATTTTTTCCAGCCTTTCATTTTTCCCTTCTATGTACTTACAGAAGCCATTCTTGTTACCTTTGAAGTCTCTGACTTTTCTGTTTCTCTGCATGCTTGCGCAGTATCTCCCCATTCCTAAGAGGTTACCTGTCTGTGCTTCCACTCTCTCAATGCTTCCTCCTTGTGTTTGAGTTTTGCTAGGACCTCCTGGTTCACCCATTCCGGCCTACTGGCATTTTTGTCAGACTTCCTATTCATTGGGATGGACTGCTTTGGTGGTATTGGGACCACCACTGCTTAACAACTTTGTCAGCGACATGGACAGTGGGATTGAGCCCACCCTCACAAAGTTTTCAGACACCACCAAGCTGTGTGGTGCAGTTGACATGCTGGAGAGAAGGGATGCCATCCAGAGGGACCTTGGCAGGCTGGAGAGGTGGGCCCATGCAAACCTCATGAAGTTCTACAAGGCCAAGTACAAGGTCCTGCACATGGGTCTATGCAGTCCCAAGAACAACTACAGGCTGGGTGAAGAATGGATTGAGGGCAGCCCTGAGAAGGACTTGAGGGTGTTGACTGATGTAAAGCTTAACATGGAACAGCAATGTGGGCCTGCAGCCTGGAAAGCCAACCATGTCCTGGCCAGCATCAGGAATGTGACCAGCATGTCCAGGGAGGTGATTCTTTCCCTCTGCTCTGGTGAGACCCCACCTGAAGGACTTCACTCGGGGTGGTGAGGCCCTGGCACAGGTTTCCCAGAGAGGCTGTGGCTGTTCCCTCCCTGGCAGTGTTCAAGGCCAGGCTGGATGGGGCTTTGGGCAGCCTGGTCTAGTGGAGGGTGTCCCTGCCCATGGCAGGGGGGCTGGAACTAGATGGTCTTTGAGGTCCCTCCGACCCAGTCTATGACTGATTCTGTGAAGCAGGATTAACAGTAGTTCTGTCCTCTCGTTCCCTGGTGTTCCTTGTATGATGCAGATGAGAGTCTGTTTGTACAGAAGTCAGGGAACAGACATCTCTGTTGTTACTTGTGAATACAAATAAGCATCCTGATTTTTCAGAAGTGTTAAGCACAAAAATCAGGTCATTTAAGCTCCAAAAGACATGGAAACAACTGGTTTTTTGAATAAGAAGCCTCATTTGGGATTTAAGGAAAGAAGTCTGAAATCTGAAGCCTCCTGCTGATGACATCAAATACTTTGTACCAGGACTGAAACCTGTTGGTATAGTTTATGTTTGTGCAGCTTCCCCTTGACCTCCCTTATAGTGTAGCCCTTTAATGCCTCACCATCACAGATTTATGTGCTGCCTCGAATGTAGGATACTCTTTCAATTCAGAGGCTGCTTCATGAGTCGCGCTGCGTCTTGCAGCCTTGTCTGAATTCATACAGTGTTCTGGAAAGGATCTGATAGAAGGGTGTGCTTTTTTGCTCACTCTAAAATTAATCGCTAATTAAACTGGATTAAATGGAATGGGAATCAACCCAAAATTTTATGATTAAACTGGTAATTTGCCACACTTATCGGTGAACATCACCATGAGGTTCAGTGTAATAATATTAACGTTTTCTGGAGTCCTACTTTCTTACTCCTGCCTAGATGCTTGGCTCTTTGTCTTAACTTTTCTGGCTTTTTCATAGTCTTGAAATAACACTACTCTTCTGATGACCTACTAGCTCCCTACCAGTAGCAGTTTCCTCCTCAATTTCTACTCATTTATTCTAACCTAACAGTGATGAAATTGCTCTGTCTTTAGTCACAAAAATAGTCTTTGTTGGCTTAAAACTACAAAAAAACCCTACATGAAATAATACATAAAGACAGCCTTGGTTTATATATAAAGCCCAGCTTTTAAATCTCTCATTTTTATAGTCCAAGGCAACTGCTCTGTGGAGTAGCAATTTTCTGGTAGCAGAATTATTCTGAATTCTTTGGTCCAGGTAATCCTTAAGTTCCCATGCTTTTGACACCTGCCAGCGTACAGCTGTGCAACAGACAGCTGGAGCTGAAGCCTGCTTCTTTATGAGAGCTGTGAGCGTGCTGAACAAATAGCAACAATTATAGGGATGGAAATTGTAGGCCTCCTTGCATAATTTATAAAAGATTCAATTAAATGCTTCTTCAGCTACAAGCAAATCACTGCTTCCTCTTAACAACAGCCTCAAGGGAAAATTGGGTTGCTTTAAGAGCATGTATGGCCCCCTCCACCTTGAGTATAAATGTTATGGACTGTTGGATCTCTTAGAAACTGGGGCATCTGGGCTAATCACTGTGAGTTGGAGTCCGCAGGAGTCTTTGGGGCAAAAACATGGAACTCAACTCTGTTAACCAAGGGGCTGATCACATAGTGTATAGTTTGCCTACTGCCTGTTTAAAGTGAAGGTTATATAAGACGTAACACAGCCTGAAAGGAAAACGAAGTCCTAAGGCTGCTGTAAAGGTATACCTGTGTCAGTGATTAGGTTAAATTTGTCATTTTGCTTATAGGTTGTATGACTTGCTTGTGGTGAGATAGCACTTGCATGGTATCATTGCCAGAATACAAATTACAAAATCACTGCTGTTTTAAGAAATTAATCTGCTAATGGAGATGGGGTTACCATTTTACTAATCGCTGGCAAAGTATTAGGAAAAAAAGAGGCAAAAAAGTAAGCTTTCTGTTTTTCCTTTTCAGATGTTTCGGTTGACTCCTGAGGTAAATAGAAATTAAATGTGCAACTTGGCTTCTGCCTTCAGCGTTTTCCTATGTGAAGCAAAATTGTGTCCATCTTTCCTGAGGAGAGAGGGAAGGTGGTCCTGCTGGTAGAAGTCCATGAATTCTGCAGCACTGTAACCTGCCACTCCCGTGTTATTTAGGAATCTCAGGATGAAACAACGGAGTTTTATAGAGAAACCACTTTCAGAAGGTTGGCTAAAATGTTCTTTTGTTAGCTGACTTTCACCTACAGCCGGCCTTTCAGGAGAAGTCAGTGTATTACACTACTTCCTTCTAGTCTGACATTACTTCTTCAGTACAATTTCTAATTTTACTCGTCATCCCTGCTGTCAATCTGTGCTCACTCTGAACCTGACTTGGGAGCGTGACCGAGAGCATCTGCAGCGGCTGTGGGTCTGCGCAGGAGTCACAGCTGGAGGAGCCTGCTGTACGAGGTTTTAGCTCAGCAACTAATTTCTCTGCTTTTTGCTTTAAAAGCGGCCCGCACAGAGTAGGGTGGCAAACCTTACAGCAAACAAAAAGGCAGATGAAAGGAATAGGCTGCCCAGGGAGGTGGTGGAGTCGCCTTCTCTGGAGATATTCAAGACCCGTCTGGACGCCTATCTGAGTGATATGTCCTAGGGAGCCTGCTTTGGCAGGGGGGTTGGACCCGATGATCTCTTGAGGTCCCTTCCAACCCCTACGATTCTGTGATTCTATGATTCTATGATTATTGTTCCTTTAATTTCATGTATCTCCTTTTCTCCCTTGTTCTCTACTCTTCTCTCAAATGTGCTGAAAGCCTGTTTTTCTTGTTTCCCATGGGAGTCGATCAGTTCAATTATCTATCATACCTGAGACGTTTATAGGGAGAATATTTTTGGGACTAGAACACTTATCAGTAAAATGCAGTATTCAGCTTTGCAGGATTTCCTTCGTACTGTAGCATAGAATTATCACTGCCCATTTCTGTGGCTTGCCTGCAGTGAATCTCAGTAAGTGGTTGTCACTTTTTTTAAATAATCACTTCCTATTAGCTGTATGAAACACTTCCATTTCATCTGTGAAAAGGCCATGGGTTCTCCAGTACAAATCAGATTCTGACAGAAATATACATTACAAAGCAATGTAAACGTTCTGGGTCTAGCAGGTGAGGGGTTTCCCATAAGTTGTGGGGAAAATAGAGCATTCTGCCTGTGGATTCAAGGCCAGAAGCAGCTCATGGAACAGACAACATGCCCTCACTGTGCCTTGCCTAGCAATTTCAGCTTTGAATTAATGACTTTAACCAGCTATTTTCTTTTACCCTTTCTTAAAGATGCGCTTGTCTCTGGCCAGTATCTGTGGCTTTGCTTATCGTGCCTCCTCCTCTCTGAGCTGCCCTTTCTTGCAGCAATCTAGCAGCTATATGCTGAAACACATCCTATAAAAAGAAAAATAAGTCTTTTGCAGATGTGGTACCTTTCGGTCACTTAGTGTGCTGAACCTCCTGTGTGGGCGTGAAACTAAATCCTGCTTGGTGAAGGGTGTTAATATTGCCCACTTCACCCAGTATGAAGGTGTCTTTGGTGTGGTAGAGAAGGACTAACATCATAGTTAGGGTTTCTGTATTCAGCTCGTGGGGCTAACTGCGTTTCTCTCCAGCCTCTGTGGGAAGCAGCCTGTCCTCCCTACAGAACACGGTACTCCTGCTTTCTTTCAGTGATAAACTAACCCGGGTGATACTGACTTTGCACTTACACAATAAGGTATTTCCTTTACTTCTGTCACCTTGAACCTCTTTTTGGCTTCCTGTATGTTAGATCTAGAAGCCAAATCCAGTCTGATAAACTAAGGTGATGACATTTATCTAGGAAGCAGCTCAACCTTGCACTGCGAGGCAAAACTTTGTGTCTGCCTTGCTTGGCTTGGTTTATACAAAGGGCTAGTAACACAAAAAGTCTCAGATCTCTAAAACTGCACCAGTGAGGATTCTGAAGTATTTAGATTTGAGATTGCAATTCACCAACCCTACCTGGTTCCCAGATTCCAAATTCCTCTAGAAACATCTTCCTCTTCTTCCCCCTCTCCTTTTTCCTGTTTTCCCCAAGTTTAAGTGCAGTTTCATCTCTGCTGTAGCAGCTTCCTTGGGAACCAGTCAGTTTGCTCAGACTTCATTGAGCAGAGTAAGTATTGCCTAGAAGAGTTGGGGTTTTTTTCAGCTGGACTTCATTGCCATTGCTTTCTGCAAAGAGAAAGGGCAGCGAGAGAGAGCCACGATAGAGGGGCTGGTATGGAGGCCAAGACCGTTAGTTCATATTTGTACTAAAATACTTACATAACACCAGGAGAAATGTAATTTTCCTGTTAGTCACTGGAATCAGCAAGTAGGAGCTAAGAGGGAGAATAGCTCAAATTAGTGCGAACATTTGGTGACAAGTCAAACAAGCAATTAAAGGATTTCCCAGACTCTTGTTTACCTATGCTTAATAAAGTGTGAGATAATGAATTACGATAGACTGCTTATTAACAGGCAGCAGCCTAGTCAAGGGGATGTGTTGTCATGAGCTACTGGAATGAAGTATAGATGTCTATAAAAATGTCAGGTCGAAGCTGAAGCCAAAGCTTAGAGATTAGTTTATAATCACTTTTGTACTATACAATGGATAGTTTTTACAAGTAAATGACATGCCATTCAGTCCTGCTGTAATTAAAGAATGCTAATGAGACATGCCAGGCAGTACTCCATCGGGCAATTATGCCAATTTGCATAACGACGCAAGGAAAGCAGCGGAATGAATGCAGGGCAGACCTGCAGACTACTGCCAAAGCTCAGGAGTATGGGAAATGCTGAGCTAATACAACTACATGAATAAGTAATTGAATTCTGGTGTCAGTTGATATGCTGATAAACACAGGAAAATGCAAAGTGACTCAGCAAAGGTTCTGTGCGATGCTGCACTCAGAAGTATTTCTGGTCTCCTGACTAGATGACTGATTGGGCCAGAAACCGGTTTGTAGAGAGGAACAGGGGTACGCTGTAATGTTTCAGCACTGTCAGAGCATCACTCTGAACATTTTATAAACTGCAGGTCGTCTGCTTCTACACAGACAATGTAACATTTTTTCTGCCTATACCAAACACCAGTAGTTGGTAGATGAGTTGGTTCCTGTCTTTCTGCCTTGCCCCTGTGCATTCGGGTTCCTTCATACAGAGTACTGATGTGATTTTGCAGACTGTGTGTCTGTAAAATTTCCTGCTAGTCTTTGCTAGAATGATTGTTACTCTGCTTGGGAAAAAATATATCTAGGGGAGGTGCCTCAGGGAGCACAAGTTACTCTGGGTACAGCTCAAGCTTGTCTTCAGATCTCCAGCTTGTTACTGAAAAGTGGAGCAACTGCAACAGAGCAGTCTTCACTGGCTGGAGGCTTAGCTGATGCTCTGAAAGGCAGTCCCTTATTTAGGCAAGACATCTTCAAACAGCAGAAGTGAAGGCAGTGGGATCGTCTTGAAGTAAGGGGAGAGTGTGTTCCCTTGGCAAGTCACTTTCTCTGCAGTCTCGGACTTGAAGGCATCACTTCTCATGCCAGATCGTGACAGCCATGAGGATTGTGTGGAGCAGAAATAAACACGTGCCCAGTGTCACTGTTGTGCCTGCTATTCAACACCATAAAAAAACATTGTTAATCTACAGTTTTCTTGAGGGAAGTCTGTAGGTACTTTTGCAGTAGGTCTGTGCCAAAATAGCAGTCCATCTACTTTCAGTCCTGAGTGTGTGACAGCTGTGAGCTTCTTACTTTTCTTAAACTTTGTGAGTCCGTTTATGCTTGAGCTCCCTCATGCTTGCCAAAAACCTTTAGCTAGCATGTGCTGTTGGGATGAAAAGCTGCATGAAACGATGAACAAGCTTCAGTCTGACTTCCACTGTGGTCGGAGGGACTTTTCCTACTGTCTTCTATAACTTGCCTCTATTTTGCTGAGGATGTTCCAGAGCCATGCGGGAGCATCTGGATGTTTACATGTTGGATGCATTGTGCCTGAATCCAAACTAAAAGCATAAAGTTTGTAAGGTTAGTTTTATGTTGTTAGCTATCTTCTTTTAAAAGTCATTCGGTCCCTTGCCGTGCTGATTTCAGCACTAACTTTCCTTTCAATTACTAGAAACCAAACGATACCTCAATTCCTGGAAACTGTTCCCCTAAATGATGTGGGAACTTCAGGCACATTCAGAAGCAGAATCTCCCTGGAGCTGTAATTCAGAGACAAACCCATTAGTGATGCACATAAATTACAGCCTGATGGAGGAAAAGAAGTCAAGCATAAGATAACTGAGGTATTTCCTTAATCATATCAGAGCATTGACATAACTGGAAGGATACAACAAAAACATGGTAGCAGGTTGGATTAGTAGATGATGTGCTTGGCCATTGCAGCCATTAAAATCCCTTCTGACATACCTTTAAATTTTGTTTTTTTGCATCAACCTTTTGTGTCAGATGATACAATCGTTTTCATTACTTGAAAACTATTTAGCGTGTTTCATGTGTAAATCACTAGAGTAATCCAGGTATCATCTGTTCTGGAGGATATATCATTACAAAGGCTGAAGGTACTTGCATTTTGGATCTACTTTCCCTTGCATAGCAACAGCAGCACTGTGCACACTGCGCATTTAGGCTTGTGTATGCCTATCCTTTGGTATTGTGAGCACAGTAGTTTTTAATGTAATAACGTAAAGACTTTTCAAGGCAAGAATCCTCTATCTGTCTCTCTTAAGCTCCCAAAATAGCAGGGTGTGGCAATTTCCATGGAGGCTACAGGCAGCTGGAATCTAGCTTTGGTTCAAAAGAATTCTTTTTGTCCCTAGCCTTTCTAGGGTCCTTTTAAAATCTTAACTTCTGATTTTTTCAGTAAGGGCAAGGGTGGAAAATACTTTGAAAAGAGTAAAATTTTGTTACAGACTTCTGGGATGCAGAAATTGATGGCAATTGGGACTCATTCATATGCTACATTTAGAAGTGTCATTGCCTTCTCCAATTTCCGGTGCTGCTAGAGAAACACATGTTGAATATTGATGCAATCAAGGCTTCTTGTGCTGCAAGGTGGCCTATTTTTGCCATTCTAAGTGTGTTTGGCTTGTTAGCGGAACCACTATACCTTCTTTCCAGACGGAGGTTGGCAATCCAAGGAAGGGGTTTGTAGTTGTCGTCTTGTTTTTTTCATCAGCCCACATAATTGTTCCTTCAAGCTAGTTCACAGTTCAGCATGTTCCTTGGTGTTGATTTTGCACCGCTGGGCCTGTAATCAGAATGCAAGCTTATCGAATGGTCGTATTAATTCTGAGCAGCCTGGTGGTTAGGCAGATGTGGATGTTGAACACGCTGTTTGTCCTTTCCTGGCACTGACCTTTGTCCCTTTGCTGAGTGGCATCGCATCACATGTCCAAAAGACATGTTGTCACTTTCTCAGCAGAGGAAAAAGCAGCGATGCTTAACCTGGGAGTGTTGTCCCAAAGGTGGGGTCGTTACCCGCTATGCAGTATGCCAATACACATGTGGAGCAGCAGAGGGATTGGATTTATTCCATGCCTGTGCAGAGGTGGGTGCTAGGTGGTAACTCCACAAAGCCAGCCTCCTACACACAGAACTCACAACCTGTTTATCTTGTTACAGGATTTGAAAACCTGCCTAAATTGACACTAATTAGTTAGTAATTACCACATCATCTACTGTGGCTCAAGCATATTCAAATTAGCATGCATGCTCCTTGAAGGTGTGTTTGTGGGGTCATTTGCATAGTGCTTTAATTGGGTGGGAGGTGGCAATCTCTCCCTGCTGCCTTTACCTTTCCCCCATTTTTTTTTGCCTTCAGGCCTCCCTGTCCTGCCCCAGCTCTTGCACCTGCTGGGGCAGGATGTTTATCAGCCTTTCACCTCTTCTCCGAGGATACTTTTCAGCAAAACCACACTTCTTATCAGTCCTTCGACTCTTCTTCAAAAGCAGAGTTGTTAGCAAAGCAAGTCAGTACAATTAACCCTAAACTAAACTGTGTCTGAGCACAAACCCAAACATATTACTGCCCCTGTGAAAATGCCACTTTATAGATATCAGGAGCACTATGATGTACTATATGTATTTAATTCAGCCCCCTCTTTGTCAGCCCATGACCAAGGTCATGTTTCCTCGTAACAGACTTGCATCAAAGATTTATGCTGCCTGAGTCCAAGACAGTGGCTGTGTTCTCTTAAGGCAGGATAACTTTTACTTGTCTCCAGGGTTACTCTGACAAAAAACTCTGGGCAATCTAGAGCACTAGCAGGGGCAGCATACTATTGCAAGAGTCAGGAGTATAGCCTTGCAAGGTTGTGACGCCCATCGTTGTGTAAGTTAGGCACTCTGTTATCATTCACACAGCTGAATGTTTTTCTTCCCCTTTTTTTCATAGAGGATGTGTTTTCTGAGACTGGTTGTACGTATCCATATGCAGAGTTTTAGACACCTATTTGCAGCCGCCCCCCCCCCCTTCTTAAACCCAAATCCATACCGAGAAGTAGCTACAAGAACATAGCTGTCCCTTGGTATCAGAAAGAGTAAAGGGGCAGTGTGGTGTAGAAAGGATGTGCACACATAGTGCAACAGCCACTTTGTCTGCCCACTTTCCCTTTGGGATGACCCACCAATGGAGCAGAAGCATTGCTGAGTCTTGTTCTCTGCCGGTACAGAGGATGGTGGTCAAAAGCTCAGTGAGGTGTGAAGACAATAAAAACAGGCAAGAAAAATAGAAATTGGCTTTCCAGCACAGAGTGTTTCTGTCAGGCTCCTGTGTTTTTGCAGAGAGGGAGGTAAGTTTTGACTGCCCTGCACCACAGTGAACACCAGTGGTTGGCTGAATGTGTCTGAGTAAATGTAGGAAAAGGGACAGTGTCCATATTACCCCACATAGCCATGTATATTCAAGGTCAGGCTTGATGGGGCTCTGAGCGACCTGATCTAGTACAGGTGTCCCTGCTTACTGCAGGGGGGATTGGATTAGATGACCTTTAGAGGACCCTACCAACCCAACACATTCTACGATTCTATGATTTTCTCCTGGTTTTCTGTGAATCCCAAACTTCTCTTCATGCATTTACTTTGCCCGCATCTGATTTTAAAGAGGTGCAATAGAAAGCACATCAGCTTCAGAGTAAATATGACGTACCTATTAACAAGAGCCTGCAGCAGACCAGCCATACCAGAAGCAGTTGGGATATATATTTTTCCAATGTGGTAGTGTCATAATGTTTAGCAGTTGCTTTGGTTTGCCCTCACTGTGACTGAGGCTGCTTACTGCCACATGACCTTTTTTGGTGAGACAAGCCATCTCATCCCTTCTGGGTGACTTTGCTTGGGAGAGCTGGTTGTGGCTGATAAGTCACCCTGTGAGAACCATCAGCCATCACAAATAAAAGGCAGCACTTTCCTTAGAGGATGAGGAGTGGGAGGCAGTAGTTCAGAAATCTAAGATGGTTTTCTGAGTTGACAAAGCTCCTTTTTCTCCCTCTCATGCAGTAGTGGGTAGTTCTGTCAAGATTGGACCTAGCATAGGACGACTACTGAAGGAGTAATGAGTGGCTGAGGCTGGCTTCTAGAGCATTTTGGTCTATGAAACCCTTTCTATTACTTATTACTGCCCAGGAAGTGCCTTCTGTTTCAATTAGTGTGGCATAATTATATGCCAACTGTGGTGATTGTTTTTCTGCAGCAAGCAGTGGCCCTGCAACATATATTGCAGCCCTCGGGAACCCTGTCAGATATAATCAGAATAAAGAAACAGTGCTACCTGCACAAGCCAAAGATGAATTGCTCGTATTTCTTGCTGAAGAAAGGCAAAAAGTAGCTCACAATTACAGACAAATTTTACAGTTTTTATCACAACAGGTGAGCACGTAGCCTGTTACGTTAATGAGAGAACGTATATGAAATAAGAGGTGCTATTCAGCGTGCCTGTAGATTTGGCTATAAACAGAATAAGCCACTGTTAAGTGAGGGTGTAGCACTAAAGTGACCCACTCTTCCCAGTGTTTTCCATCTAAAAAGTCCTCATATCCCTCACAGAGGGTGGGATGATTTACCAGGAAACACAAGTGTCATCCAGCTGCATAAGAATGGGAAGAGGTGAAATGGAAAGACAGTACCTATGGAAACTGTACAGAGTTTACCGTTGCCCCTCCACTCTGAGAGAAGCATCATGGAGAGTACAGAGTAGTTGTGGGGGGTTTTTTTGTTGTTATTTCCATGTCAAGACTGCATCATTCACACGTGGTAAGTTGGATGCCACACTTGCCAGCCTTACAATGCCAGCAGTGAAATCCATATTGTCTTATAGACTCTTTGCATCTTCCAACTGATGGTAAGGATCATTTAGGCTAAGTTAGCTGACCTGTGCTTTTGTCTTACCTTCAGAGTATGCCCTCAATTACACCATGCAGAGGTATAAATGGCATTGAAAAGGCATAGTTGAAGCCATCTTTGGGATCTTTGGTTATCAGGTAGGAAGCCGATTTTTCAGTAAAAAGATTTAGTATATGAACAGGACTTCTCTCAGTGTTTCTGGGTAAGTAAGCTTACAGTACAGTCAGTGAAGCACAACACAGAAGAAAGCTGTTCTTCCTATTTATCCAGTCCTGAGGGAGGAGCTTATAAGACCTGCTCTGCACTGCCAGGTTTCTAACACTGAACAAGCCCTTATTCAGCAAAAAAGTGCAGAATGTCATGGTTTAACCCCAGCCCACAACTAAGAACCATACAGTTGCTCATTCATTCCTCCAGCAGTGGGATTGGGGAGAGAATCTGTTGTAGTTTTGCATGGCAGGGTCCTGGTGGAGAAGGGGGGGTACACGGGTGGCTTCTGCAAGAATCAGCTAAAAGCTCTGCACGCCCCACAGAGTAAACATCAGCTGATTCAAGGCTGGAGTAATTTCTGACCAAGGCCGAGTCCATCAGCAGCAGTCACAGCGCCTCTGGGAATCACATTTAGGAGAAAAAAACCACAAGCAGCTGCTTTTTGCCACCAGAGAAGGATGTGAGAAGATGTAAGAAACTGTGCAGGCACCAAGGCCAGGGAAGGGGGGGGGAGGAGGCACCCCAGGTGCCGGAGAGAAAGATGCCCCTGCAGCCCATGGAGAAACCCATGGTGGAGCAGGTGTCTCCCTGCAGCCCACGGAAAAGGCCAAGAACCCACCTGCAGCCTGTGGAGAGGCCCCACACTGGAGTAGGTGGAGACATGTGGAAGATGCTTTCACCTGCGTTGGAGCANGGCGACACACTGGAGTAGGTGGAGACATGTGGAAGATGCTTTCACCTGCGTTGGAGCAAGCTCCTGGCAGCACTTGCAGCCCATGGAGATAGAGAGAGGCCCATACTGCAGCAGGTTTGCTGGGGGGCGAAGCTTGTGACTCTGTAGGGGGGGGTCAGACTGGAGCAGTCTGCGCTTGAGAGCCTAAGAGAGACACTCTGTGATTTATGACTGCCCACCATAGCAGTGACCCATGCTGGGGCAGTTGGCGAAAAGCTGAAGCCCCATGGGAAAGGACTCACGTTGGAGATGTTCATGAAGGACTGTCTCCCATCAGTGGGACCGCATGCTGCAGCAGGGGAAGTGTGAGGAATGCCCCCCCAGCTAAGAAGAACATCTAATGAGGAATTGTACCCGCCCCCTTCCCCACCCCCCCCACGCCATGCCATCCTGTGGGAGAGAAGGGAGCAAAATCATGACTAAAGTGAAGTCTGCTAAGGGAGGAGTGGGGGGGATCTGCTTTAAGATCTGGTCGCACTTCTCATTATCTGACTCTGGTTTCCCTGGGTCTGCAGTGTATACATGAGAGTTTTCTTTCCTTTGCTCTGTGTTGAGTCTGTTTTGCCTGTGATCCTGATTGCGGAATGGACAGGAATTCCCTGTCCTTATCTCGATTCCTAAGCCTCTCAATATATGTTTTCTCCCTTGTCCAGCTGGAAAGGGGAGTGATAGAGCGGCTTTGGTGGGCATCTGGCCTCCAGCCAGGGTCAAGCCACAACAGAATCAGCAGAGGAAAAATGAGAAAACTTGTGGGCTGGGATAAAGGCAGTTTGATTGATAGAGCAAAAGCTGTGCACACAAGCATGTTTAACCTAGACAGACTATTTCTTTGGAGGCACTGCCAATCTGCCAAGAGATTTATTTCAACCATTGCAAAAGACAACCACCGTACATCTATGACTACATGCTCAATTCTAGGAATTTTACTTGAAAAAGACCATCACAGACACG
Organism: Zapornia atra; assembly: GCA_013400835.1. Classification (NCBI taxonomy): domain Eukaryota; kingdom Metazoa; phylum Chordata; class Aves; order Gruiformes; family Rallidae; genus Zapornia; species Zapornia atra. The sequence continues at coordinate 50,797 of VZTU01023467.1, forward strand.
GTAAAGTTTTTTGTCTTTGCCTCTCCATGTAATGCATTTTAATCTCTGAATTAATGCATAATAAACCCTAGTAATTTTGATTTTACTTACAGGTAGAAATGCAACGTCCGATTGTACAATTAAGCCATGGTATTAAAGCATTATAACACATATTCTAGACTTGTGTTAAGCTGTTTTCCAAGTACAATGCTGTAATGCTTTAAGTCTTTCAAATTATTTTACTGTAATCCCCCTTCTGCATAGGCTGAACTCTGAGGGCATAAGCTTTCTATTCATTATAAAAGAGTTAGCTTCACTGCCCAGCAGGCTTGCAATCAGCATGTGTGCCAAAAAGTAATAGATGGAATGGCACAAATAGTACCTCAACAAACCAGTGCTAGTAAAGTCTACAGGAACACTGGAGAAATAAAATCTGGAAAGTATTTGTATGGGGTCTGTCTGGGATGGTGTTGGTATCAGCCCATATGGTGCTGTCCTTTGGATTTTATGGCTAAAGCAGTGCTGATAACACACCAGTGTTTTGGCTACTATTGACCAGTGCTCACACAGCATCAAGGCTGTCTTTCCAAACCACTCTTCCAAAGGCCACGAGTCTGAGGGTGGGCAAGAAGCTGGGAGGGGACAGAGTGAGAACAGCTGACACAGACTGACCAAAGGGATATCCCATACCATATGATGTTGTGCTCAGCAGTAAAAGCTGGGGAAAAGGAGGAGGAAGGGGGAATGTTTGGAGTGATTGCATTTGTCTTTATGGTTATGATGTTTGTCTTCCCAAGTAATTATGCATGATGTAGCCCTGCTTTCTTTGAAGAGGCTGAACATCTGCTGATGGGAAGCAGTGTATTAATTCTTTTTGCTTTGTCTATGTGCACAGCTCTTGCTTTCCTTATTAAACTGTCACTGCCTTGATCCACAAGTCATAGGAACATAGAAACATAAAGGTTGGAAAAGACCTCCAAGATCATCTAGTCCAACTGTCCCCCTACCACCCATATTACTCACAAAACCATGTCCCTGAGTATCTCATCCAAACTTTCCTTAAACGCCCTGAGGAACAGTGACTCCACCACGTCCCTGGGCGACCTGGTCTGATGCCTAATCACTCCTTCTGAGAGGAACTTTCTGCTAATTTCTAACCTGAACCTCCCCTGGCACAGCTTGCAGCCATTCCCTCTTTTCCTATTGCTACTTATCTGCGAGAAGAGGCTGACCTCCAGCTCACCACATCCTCTGTTCAGGTAGTTGTAGAGAGCGATAAAGTCTCTCCTGAGCCTCCTCTTCTCCAGGCTAAACAGTCCCAGTTCCCTCAGCCACTCCTCATAAGATTTGTGCTCCAGACCCTTCACCAGCTTTGTTGCCCTTCTCTGGATGCACTCCAGGGCCTCAATGTCTTTCTTGTAGTGAAGGGCCCAAAACTGAACACAGTATTTGAGGTGCAGCCTCACGAGAGCTAAAGGCATTTCACTATCCTTACATTCTCCCCTGATCCCACAGCGGGGGTAAGTGCAAGCAGCAGGGTGGGTGTTTGGTTGCTGGCTGGTGCCCACCCACCACATTACAACAAAGCTGAATTTTAAAAGATTACTGATTTCAGAAATTATGTTTTAAGGCGCCTTACTGGAAATAACATTAAAAGGCCTGGTTTTTTACAGATGACCTGTTCAGTAGCCCTTGAAAATCAGGTCCCTTGCCATTGGGCATGAAAAGTCTTGCTTAAAATGTCCTGCATGTAATAATGAATTGTCGTGGTTTTGCGAGGT
>VZTU01023468.1:0-46778 GCA_013400835.1 Zapornia atra
CGGGCGGAGACCAGGCGCGCGGCGAGGGGAGCGCGTTCATTGAGAAAAAAATGGCCCGGAGGTCTCCGGCCGAGCCCCGTCCCCGGGCTGGGGGCGGCGGGGAGCGCGGTCCCCAAGCGCGGGGCTGTGGGACCGGGGGAGCGGCCCAAAGGGGGACGGCGGGGCTGGAGCCGCACCTCCACATGGCCCGGCGGGGCCGGGGGTGGGCACCTGCCGCTACGCGCGTGTGGTGAGGGGCTCTGGGGTCCCGTCCCCGCCTCTCCTCTGTCTCTCCGTGCAGACAATGATGGACAGGGCTGTTCCTTTTCCTCCCTTCTTGTCTTTACCTCTCTCTTCCCTCCCATCCTTCCTTTTCCTCCCATCCTTCATTTTCTTCCCTTCTTTCCTTCTCTTCCCTGTCTTCCTGACTTCCTTCCTTACCTCCCTGAAGGCTGACGTCCCGCGAACAACCGTGTCCCTGGATGTCTCTGCTCTGCAGGGAAAAAAAAAGAAGTGAGAAATAGGGGAGGAGAAATCTTGGAGCATAAGTAAATCTCAAAAACTGAACAAAAATTCTTCCATTTCAGAACGAAAACAACAGCCTTAAGAAAGGTCCTTGCAACATTTTCCCCCTTTTTACCTTTAATAAATACAGTATAATTACTGTAATTACATTAGTGCTGTGCCTTAGGATGGCTAATCATAGCTCATTCATATTTCTGGAAGTTGCCTATATGAATTAATGACTTATTATTATCTCTTTAGTTTGATACTTAAAGCATGTATATTTTTATAATCCAGGTACTTTAACTATATAATCATTAGAGTGCAATTATTCTGTCATGCGGTTATTCTTCTGCTTAGATCAAATTAATGTTAATATACAGATAGTGTAGAGCAGAACCAGGGTGTAATGCCTCCCTAATTGTGGTGCTGAAGAGCGTAATTGCAGGCGCGATGCTGGAAAACGGAACCAAGGGGGGTTTTGTTCTGTACAGAAGAGTTGAGGAAAGAACTTCAGGGCAATTGCTGAAGGATTAGTTAGATAATATGCTTAATAAAAAAAAAAAATATATACCCAAAACCCCAACCCTACACTTTTTTTGTATGCAGCCTCATACAGGTGTGCAACTTTGAAGCCTATCCAAGACAGTGGTGTTTCCTCAACTGGGCTTTGGATGTCTCCTCATTTACACACACACACACAGAGTTCTTATTTCACAGTCCATGAGGTGCACTTGCCCAAGGTGTGAACCCTATTCCTTCACTTTAAAGTTTCAGAGGTACTTTGGGGCTCGGTCTTCCTTTTGATAGAAGCAGAAGACAGCTGGAAACATACTGAAATACATACAAGACTTCTGTAACATAAAATCCAACACAAAAATAGTTCAAATCCATCTGTATACTTTTTTGGAACTCAGATTCTTTATGGGAAAAAAAAAGTTAAATGCACTGAATTACTCATGGGTCTACACATTCAGCCTCTTCTCTTACCCTAGTGGGTGTAGTCATATTGACATACACATTCATGAATTGAGAACTACATCCTCAAACCTGCCCTCTTCACCCTAGTATTTTGGACTTCACCCTAGTATCTTACTCCACCTGGGTATCATATGCTAGTGAGAGGAATGACAATTATTGCAGAAAATGGTATGCTGGGCAGAGGAAATGTTCTAAGAATCTCTATAAACAGACTCTTTTCCTGCTTGTACAGAACGTATTTCCCTCAAATGAAGCTGTTGCTGTGGGATTTCTACAGATTTCAGTTCTCTATTTCCCTCTGGGATTCAAACAATTTGAGCCCAATGCTGGGCTCATTTCAGTGATTGCTAAGTCTCCTGTTGACTGTAACTGGGTAGACCTGGAACACAGTTCAGTTGTTCAACTCAGATACTAGGAACAGAACAATTTAATTGATTTCTTTATGCCTAACATCTCTCTAAGAGACTGTGTCTTCCCAAATTCACTCTTTATCCTGGAAATTATACAGGTACCTCACTGACCTCCCTTGGGGGCAACATGGAAGAAGCCCTGAGATACCTGGTGACAAGACAAAGATAGGGTGGTCTTTGACAGCATTTGAGTGCATTCTAAAAGCACATGTGGCATTCAATAAAAAAATTTGTGTCTGCTTGGGGGAAAAAATAATAGGGTTCTGAGACTGTCATGGCAGCCAGGGAAATCTGGTGCTTCACCAAGTTATGCTGATGTGTACTTTTCCCACTGTTTTATACGTTAAATTTCACTGAAACATTAGCAGGTTAGAGCTGAAAACTGAAATGAGGTGTCTTTATTAATAGGCTTTAAATGAAATAGGAACAGCTGTTAATACATTGGAGAAGTGAAAATTGACCTATTAATGAATGAAGAGAGGCAAAGAAATCAATGAGGGATCTCCAGTGGTTGAGTTGCTGGGCTGCCTTTTTATCTCCTTTCTTTAATTGGTCTATAACAAGACGAGTGGTATGGACATTTGGGAAGGAACAGAAGCCTGGCCAATACAGCTGCTAATGAAGGCCAGGTAAGGAAACACTTTCTTCAACTCTGTGATAGGTTGGGATCAGCAGATCTGGACAATATGCTTCTCAGGCTTTTAATTTAGCTAATGAATTGACTGTGTCACTGGCAATTAATTTTGAAAAGCACAGGAAAACCAAGGAAGTCTCAAAGGATGAGGGGAGGGTTGGATTAAATGGAGTACTAACCTTTACAACAGAGGAAAAAAGTCACATTGGTAGATCTACATTTCAGCACCAGCAGAAATGTGAAAGAGGACACACCAGACAGGGATCTCCAGCAGCAGCACAGGGGTGTGCGAGAGCTGAGGGTGTGACATCCCTGGAAGGCACATTCTGCTGATAAAAGACTCCTAAACCTCAAACATTAAAAAAAATGTGCCAGGAAAACTGCATTACCTGTTGGGGCTCTAATTGCAACTGTGAAGATGCTGGAAAAGCCCCAGTAAATGTCACATACCTGCACTTTGCCAGAACTTCACGGGAAATATTGCTAGGGGAATGGGGCTGAGCAGTATCATGTGGCCTCAAAATCAGTCAGAAGGCTGTTGGAAACTGGAGTAGCATGAGGTGGGTATTTAATAGGCTGAGTAAGCACTAGCAACTGCTTCAGCATTTCTGCTTGTACACAGCTGAGACTGTAAACAGGGTCAGCTCCTCAGGCAACATTGCCTTGGGAAGGCTTCACCCACAGTCAAATGGGGAGACGGTGACTTGGAAAGGAGTGTCAGAGCAAAGCAAAAAGAGAGAAAAATTGTTAAGGAACTAAGCCAAGCTATCAACCTAGTATTGAAAACCTGTGCTTTTCTAAGAAATAGCAGCTACCAAGCACTTCTGGTGGTACACAGAACACAGGCAGATGGCATCTATGTTTTCTCCCTTCCACTGCCTTCCCAATCCAAGCCATCCAAGTTTATCTGTGCTCTGGGGTATGTTCGATCCAAGGTGCAGTGGCAACACCTCACACCAAAGTGTCTGTAAGCCACAAATAAACAACAAACATTTCAAGGAGAGACCTGAGGGTGGGAAGCAGTCCCAGATAAAATATTCTGTATCTAGACATGTCAGCTTGGCAGGAGGAATGCAGAGGGAAGTGGCAGTGGGATATAGCTATGTACATTTTGGTTGAGAGTCTGCAGGAAGAGAGCACACTTCACAGAGAAGCAGCCGTAGTCCCCCCACGCTGTGTGGTCTTGCTTCTTCAGCCTGCTGAGGTAAACGCCCTGAGAGGTGTGTAAGTCCAATGGGTTGACAGCCCAACCTTTACTTCGGTAGGTCTTTATTTGCTAGGGGTAGGCAGAACAACTGCTGATCGATTTGCATCCGATTTGTGAAGGGCAGAGGTTGATGTCCTTACTCTCTGCCTTGCTGCTCAGAGTCCCAGGAAAGGTGAGACTTTGATCTAGAGGTTGTAATTGAGAGGCCAGATCTGAACGTCTCTAAATCTCTACTATACTCACTTCGGTGAAGCTACTTTGAATTTACACTAATGAGGCAGAAAGTAGATTCTGGCTTACGCTCACCACATTGTTGTCCTGGAGACAAAAGTGTATCAACAACGCTCACTATTTCGTTTACTACATTGCTTAAGCTACCTACCCTTTCTTTGGCTATTGAGTGTTTCTAAAGTAGCCTTTCATTTGCGGAGATAAAGCATAATAGCCTCTTTTATTACATTCTCTTTTTTCATCATCCTCATCACGTCAATTAGTGTGTTTGCATTTTTAACGGAGATCCTGCCTGAAAGCATTCTGGCTGCTAATGTCACAATTAGTGTTTCTTTCTCTTGGACCAATTATAGGTGATAATGTTACTATTTGACAGTGTTTGTGTTCTAATTAAGAGCCTGATTGCAAATTGGGTGCTCAGTTCCAGCCAAGCTGCTTCGTTTTTCTTGGGTATCCCCTAGTCCTGGCTTTCTACACATCCCTGGAATTATACACAGAAAAAAAAAATAGATGAGTCATCACTTGTATGAAATATTTCTTCACCTTCATCCAGATTAATCTTTCCTCCTTCCTTATTGAATACTCTTAGTATTTTTTCTTGTTTGGTGAGAATCTTTATCAAGGACAGAGCATGCCACAGATAAAAACAGGACAGAGCTTTTGAGTGACAAGTTTAATCCATCACTTAATGCCTGCACTTTCAAGTATCAGCCACGAACCGACGATTGTTAATATCACCCAGCACCGAGGTCCATCAGTACAACAGTTTTGCCCATTAAGAAAAACAAACAAATAAATGCTGAAAATGTGTCAGGCTCTAAAATGGGAAAAACAACCCTATAAAGCAAGTTTGGGGACAAATATGGAGTAAGATGAATTACTAAGTTTATAGGGGACAATGCTATTCTCATTTCCAAAAAAACACATACATATCTGTTCTCATCTTGCTTTTATCACTACGTAAAATAGCACAGGGACATTTGACAGCATTACCTTTCCTGTAATTCTGCTTTCCCCACCTTGCATGAATGCAGAGGTCTGCTTTAAAATCTGCACCAGAGTTTGCATCCCTTTGGATGCTGGTGTGCACAAGACAGGTTATAAAACATACAGGTAAGAATGCTTTATAAGGTTAGAACAGGTAAGAACAGAGCAGGGTGGAAGCTGGAAAGCAGCATGTTTGTGCAGGCTGTGTTGTGCTTTTCATACCCTGTAGGATCAAACACATCACCAATGAAGTGTGATTTCTTCCCTGATCACCTGAATGAGCAATATACAGGCACAAATATGAACTTGCCTTGCTTCAGTGCCCTCAAGTGAATTGTGCTTACAAGAGGGAAAAGGCCGATTTTATGGCATTTGAAGTGATGGTTGAAATTTCAGAAGCAGTCAAGCTAACTACAACATTCCTGGTTCACAGATAGCAAAGGACCTTGCAGAGGAACTCTGTGTCTTGGAAGCCGTTTCTCCAAGAGGACTCAGTTGAACACATTAATTCAAAACACCTCTATTGGGAAATCAAAAACACTTCAGCATAGTGTAATGTGGACAGTGTGAAGCCTGTTCCTATACTGGCTGGTACAAACCACAGTGCCCAGAAACAAGGCATCATGGAAAAGCTGTTGGTGTGGCTTGCTTTCAGACTGGCAAGAACTCTTGCTGTCCCCGTACTCATTAGGCAGCTCCCAGTTGGGTCTTGCCTTCTCCCAGATATATCTATCTGAATAGTCTGCAGAACCAATGAAGTTTTGGACACAGGTTCCCTGTATCTGAAGCTTATAGAGGAACAGCAACCTGTAGCTCAGCTTATCTGAGTCCCTAGGTCTACTGCTAATCGCTTTACAGCTTAAAGGATTTTCCCTGTAGGTGCTCTGGACATACAATGCACTTCTTCAGGGCTTTAATTAAACATATGGCTACAACATGCCAAGATGGTTATGTAAAGATTTAGAAGCACAATCACTTTTTACTTTAAGTGCTGATATGCTCAAGGAAATAATATGGTGTACATTTTTCTGCCTCCATTCCTTTGCTGCTGTTACAGGCTTTTGAGGTGTTCAGGAATCCTCTCGACCTCATGGCTTTTCTTCTGAAACTCAGAACCTGTCTCCCACCTGTAGCAATATCCTTTTCCTCTCAGCTAGCCCATCTTAAGGGGGCCATACTGTCTTCCTCTTCCCTGTCCAAACTTCATGTGCCTGAAATTCTTCTGCATTTTGTCCAGGTCATCTAGCTCTGTGGCTTTCAAGGTTCCTACTGACACATGGACTTTTTAAAGCACCTCTCTGGCACTTTTCTACTCTTTGAGCACCAGACACCGTAGCCAAGCTACACTGGAATGCATTCCTCAGAAAACAAAAGCATTTGTGGTTTTGCTACTAAAGAGCATAAGCCAGGCTCCCTCCCTAGCACACAGACCTACTCCCCCCAAAATTGCTGGAAATAAACTATTTCAGGTCTGCTTTCTAGGCTCGTATCTTGGCACATCAGTGGCTTTTGAAACAATTTCTGAATTCCTTATAGGCAGTAGCAGTTTTCAATCCCATTCTCTGCAAATGGAACACAAGTTCACTGAGGCTCTTCGGATTATCATGTTAGGATCATAGGTCACACTTTACCTTATGGCAGATGGAGTGAAAATGTCCTTTCCTGAGAGGTGTATTGTGGCCTTAAATTCAGGGAAGTGAATTTTATTTAATGTTTGTTATGTTATCACAGAAGCATGATTTTTCCCATTTCAAAGCAAAAAAAAAAATAGTCACAGCTATTCACCTTCTCTCTGTGAGGCTAATTTAATGCTGAGTCAAGCATTGCAAGGGAAACAGTGAACAGTAAGTGCATATGCAAGAGGCTTTAGGGAGTGGGCTTCTCAGTTCACTGGTACGCTGATATTTAGTGCTGACAGCAGAATCAGCAAACTGCTTAATGAAGATGAACCCACTGCACTTAGGGGTTGCTTGTCTTCATTAATTTCCTGAAGTAATACTTCCCCAAAACTCAGTGGCTGCCCAAGAGAGGATGGCTTTAAGGTCTCCCTCAGCTTTTAGGGGTGGAGAGGTAGTGTCAGGAATTCCTGAAGAAATTTGTTGGGCTATTGCCTTTGTATGACAAATCTGTCAAATACCCATTTGCCCTTGCTCCAAACTTTTCAGGCTGGATAAAAAAAGACAGTAATACTTAACTGCAGAAGACCTTTCATACTGAAAACATAATAGTGTTGCAGGCACATTTGGAACGTGTTTGTGATACTCAGGAGTGATTGCATTGCCTAACTTTAAATGGGAAAATGTTGGCTGGGAGCCTAATTTTCATAGGCAATGAACAAATGCCTTTCCCATTAGCTTCAGTGAGATTGTTGCTCAGCATCTGTGAGGTGTTACTCTGAGCTCCCAGATGTGACTGATGTCAGCTTTAGACATGCTGCCAAGCACAGGAGGGTTTGGGGTTTTTTTTTAAATAAAAAATTGAAGGATCTCATAATAAATATAGTATTTAATTTCACTGTAAAGCCAGAAAAAAAACCCAAACCCAAAGTTCTGTATATTGCATAGTGCAGTGGAAACTGTCCTCAAGAGTCCTCTTCACACGCCTGCCAATTTTAATGAAGCAGTTGGTTGCAGATACTACCCAGTGTAGATAATAGGCTGAAGAAACCAGAGATCTGTTTCATGGTTTTTCTTGGTGCACCATGGTTATGAAATCCCACCATCCTTATCTGGGGCTGTTTCACAGGTGCTGAAGATATATAAAGGAGGAGCTGTGCTATCAGGGTTGTGGAGCTCCAAGGCAAAGTTAAGGAGGCTCTCTTCCTTGTACACTGGCGATGCTGATGACTGATGGAAGACCATGCAGTTCTGGAATAATACATGCAGAAGGTGCCCTACTCTCATCCCTAGGTTACTAATCCTTCCTTCTTGGCACATTTTTTTCTGCTTGGATATTTACAAAAACGAAACTCACTGCCTGTGTATCAAGGTTTACTGAAATTTGAGAGGTACTGAGATATATCTGCCAGCCTCTATTATTAGCCTGAAACAGCTTTTTCTTAGTACCTTGAAGGTCTTGGCTTACAAAAGCCCCTTAAATCATTCACAGAAACATGCAGGAATATTTATAATTGCTCCTGGTTTTCAAGTAGGCACAGACACTAGAAGCTTATAAACTGTGTGCATCCTTCCTCTGCACTAACTCATAGGAAGTCGGTGATCCCTTCTGGTCCTCTGCTCCTATGGCAAATACAATGATAGGGCATAAAACAAATGCCAGATTTCCAGATCTTCTAGGTAATAAAGAAAAAAAATGTATTAATGGAGAACAAGCTCTTTTCCGGAAAGTTCTGCAGCTCTGTATGAAGATATTCTTAGTGATTAAAGAGGGTGTTTTATTAAAAGCTGCATAATCAGGCTAGTATTCTGTCTGAATGCCCCTTTTAGTCATCTTTCTATTCCTTTTGAAGCTTTAATACTAACAAGCATAAACAAGCTAGGGTAAACCTTGAATTTACTGTTATTAATAGGTTCCAATCTGCTGCAATATCATCCCATGTCACTCCAGGCAATTAAAGTTGTTTCTTGCTTTTAAAGAAGCTTTAATGGGTGCAGCCAATGGACCATCTATTATCATGAATGAACTCAATTACTATCTTAGTCACGATCAATATTTGCTTACACCAAGTTAGGAAAAATACTGAAAGCTTATAGAGTGGTTAAATGGCTGCTGATGTTAAGGCAGCGGGAAAGCCTGGGAGCACTGAGAAATGTACCCTTAAATAAGTGCAGTTTGTCTTGATATTTCTGAAGTCATCCAGGAAATAAGTGCTGATGATCATCTTTTCTGACACTGGTACTGTGAATTTGCATCAAGGAGATAAAGACTTACTAAATCTCTCAGTGGGGGAAGGTTAAATATTAACTCACCCTTTCCCCAATCCGATGAAGAATGTGTTCTAAGATGCAAATGCACTACAGAATGCTCTGCAAATAAGCCAAGAAGATGTACATTCATGTTCATACGTGTGGCTGGATGGCCTATGTGGAAAAGCCACTACTAAGTAAGATCTCTATGCTATTGCCAACCAGCTTTGTAAGAACTTAGTGGAGGAATACTGTGTCCCAACAGGGTGACTTTGCTTCCCCTGCAAAGGCAGCACACTGGGGCCAAAAGAGTTGATAGTCTCATAATGGGCTAAAGATCATGTTTCATCAGTAGCAGCCCAACGGAGTTGTCTGCATCATCCCCATATGATGATTAATCATTCCAGAGGGGGGCTGTTTGGTGATTCAGATGCTGGAAGGGGTATCTGGAGTATCTGAACTCTGTGTTACTTTTTCTCCAATTGAGTCACTTAACATTTCTACTTCAGTTTCCAGTTTTATAAACTGGCTTCATAGTCTGAGAACTGAAAGGCAGCTAAGCAGAAAGAGGGTGAAAGAGTAGGAGAAGCTAACAAAAGAGGTCCTAGATTTTAGGAAAGTTTGTTTCCTTGTTTGCTTATTTTTTCCTTTTTCTTTCTCTTTTTTTCTTTCTCTTTTTTTCTTTCTTTTTCTTGTTTGTTTTCTTTTTTTTCTTCCTTCTTTCTTTGATGTTAAGGCTACTTCCAGGGCATTCAGAATATTATTTTGCCCTGGAAAATCAATGGGAAAGTCTGAAAACGTCTACCTTTTCCAGGTTTTACTGACTGTCTTAGATGATTAAGGTTGTCTTTGCTATAGCACAGCCATGAAAGGCTGACCTATATTTCAAAACAGGCTAGGAGACAATTAATTTCTTCGTGCCCTTCTTGGACGATGTCCCAGAGTATCCACAGAGGCTGCCAAGCAAGCCATCAGCAAAGGATTACAGATTCCTGATGGAGAGGTTTGCTGATGGTCTATTCCCTACATTGTGACAGAAACATTCTGGCCAGGTGAAAGGAAGGCAAGAGTTTCCAATTAATCATCTACACTTCACAAATGAATTGTTAAGTAACAATGGGTCAGTCATTTAATCTTACTGAATCTTAATTCTCCGTCTTGACAATGAGCTGAGAGCGCTCTGGTGCACATGGCAGGGAGCTGAGGGGCTATTGCAAGCACTGCTTTGGGTCACACTTTGCAAAGATGTGAGAGGTCATGCCAGACTAACATTAGCAGTGACACTGGGCCTAGTTCACGGTTACACCGAGTCCACTGAGGGACCAGGAAAGGGTATCTGCAAGGATGGAGCTTTGTTTTCTCCTCTATGACTCTGTCTCATGGCTTTTTTGGATGCAGGTAACCTGCACTTTGCCCAGACTGCTGTCTGCATACCAAAAGGACTAACTGGGTGCAAAGGGTGATGAAAGAAATTCGTACCAGAAAAGTGCATGAAGGTCTATTAAAAAGGAGGTTGTGGCTTCCCCCAAAACCTTAGACATCAGCACTGGAGCCAAGTAACTCTGATCACTGTAGACTGTTCTGCAGGTCTTCTGAGACATATTGGCAGCCCTGAGGATCAAGGGCACTAGCCAAATGAAAACATCAAAAAGTGGTTTGATTTGTTCAGACCTGAAACAAACAGGCAAACAAAGGAGAATAATTTTCCAGCATGAAATACTCCCCTATTCCCCTCCTCCATTTCCTCCCATCAATCATTTTCAATCAAATAAAATGTCAGGTTGGTTTCAGCTTGGTTTTGTTTGTCCTTCCATTTCAAAACTTAAGTGTAAATGTTTTAATGAAACATTCCCCCTTGAGGAAACAGCAAACAAACAATTCTAGTCTTCAATCAGAAATGTCTGTTGCTAACACCTTTAATATCAACATCAGCTCTTAATCAGATTTGGACTGACCTAAATCTGCATTTTTCAACAAGTGCAATATTCAAGCAGAAAAGTGTCCAGCTCTGAACTGGCACAACAGTTAGGGCAGCTGCTCATCTGTGTACAGCCTCATGAAGAATGAGACCTGTTCTCTCTTTCCCAAACATTTAGCATAAAGAAGGGATCCAATTCTAGGCCATTGTTAACTGCATTAACCTTCAGTACCACCAGTGTGAAGATGTTTATTTTCACAAGTCTCTGGCTGTGCAGACTCTGGCTGTGCAGAATGCTCACGTGGTTTATTAGAAGTGCTGGGAGGTTCTTGAACGTTCCTTAACCATCTCATTCCGTACTCATCTTGACTCTGCTAAATGCATCCATGCAAGAAAACAAGAAAATCCTGCTGAAACCAGAAATAACTATATTTTAACCACTGAACTGCCCTCTTTCAATGTGTCCTTTCCCAATTGCTTTATAATCCTACAAACAAACCAAAACAAACAACATGGAAACCTGCTTTCTTACATAATTATTTGTTACTATCCGTAACAAGTCATCACACCCTTTTCTTATATATTTGCTTGCTGAAAAGTAATTTAAGTTTTTGTTGCATTCTGCACTTGGCACAAAAAAGCCCATAAAGACACTGCCCTTGGCAGGAAAGATTGCTTGCTTTTCTCAAACCTTAATCCAGAGAGGTGCAGAGCAAGCTCAGCCCCTCCTGAAGTCGAGACAAGGCCTTTGGAGATTAGGACTTCTGAGACTGTTTTATTTCCATTGACTTCAGACTTGCAAGTCTTTGTTTTTCATCTTCTAAAGTTATTTTAATTAAAACAAGTCAGAAAATCCCACATTTCAGCAAAGCAAGGTCCAAAATAGCCTTGTCTCTTTGTGTTTGCTTACTAGGTCCTCTTAGGAGTTGGGGCTCCAGTTTAAAAGCATGTTGTATTCATGTGAAGGGAGAATGGAAATTTCCGCTCTGCAAATTTTCCTTAGAATATTTCTGTTGGGAACTGCTCTGCATAAAAGAACAAATTTGCTGTAGAAGAAAGTACAGCTTTCATCTTCCTAATACTCGTGTCCTTTGACATCCAAGCAAATCATACAAAGCTAACATTTTGCCCACATGGAAAACCATGCTTCCATCCCAGTGCCAGGTGACTAGGAGCTGTCAGTACAAAACGGTGGTGAAAAGCTAGTTTGATTCTAGGGTGTCAATGATCTCTGGAGGTCCCTTCCAACCCCTCTGACGCTGTGATTCTGTGTATCAGGCCACACGCTGTTGGTGGAGACAAGGGAATCCTGTACAGAGTGTTGGTAAGGCCTCGTTTCAGTTACCACAGTTCCTGTCACCTCCGTTCAAAAACCCCCAAAATTAGAAGGGATGCAGAGGAAGGTTTCTAAGATGAGGTCAGGAACAGAACTATCTTACAGAAAGAGATAAAAAGAACTTGGCTTGTTTGGCCTAGTGAAATGAGACTAGAAATGGGAGATAATGCCTCTTTACAGATACATCGAGGAGTAAATATTGGGGAGGGAGAAGAATTATTTAACCTAAAGGATAATGCTGGAACAAGATCAAATGGATATGAATTGGTCATGAATAAATTTGGACTCAAATCTGGGAGAAGGTTTCCAACCATCAGAAGAACGACATTCTGCAATAGCCTTTCAAATAGAGTAGTGATGGGCAAAGAACTTCAATTTAAACTTGTGATATGAGTCCCTGAATAGCCAAGTGTGTTTGAGAAAAAGGACTTCATCAACCATTTGTTGAAGGTGCTGCTTACACTATGTATTTACATGAAATTTATTCCATGCTCTGGAGCTTCTACTGATTACCTTCCAGGGATAGGAAGAATCTTTTTCCTCTTCATACATAATTTTGCTTCTTGGGCTTTTTTTTATTTTTCCCTTTGCCCTGAAGTACCAGGGATGTAGCCACAGAGGAAGAGTGCAAGTAGAGATAGATGCACAGGCATTCTTCAAAGTCTTAAAGTCTTCCAGGTGGCTTTGGTTATGTTACTGTCCACATACCTAGGTTCCCACTGATTGTCAGATCTGATGTCAATAGGTAATCTCCTCCTGGTTTGGCTTTATACAGAAGAATATAGACTTGTCCACCACCTGAGAATTTCATCCAACACATCCTAAATATTACCACATTCAAAATATAACTGATAAAGTAGATCTCTGGCTCCCTTTCTGTCAGAGACGATGGCTGCAGCTGAAAGGCTGAGAGCGTTCTTTATCAGGCAAGAGCTGGTGAAGTAGTGCCAAGCAGCTGTTCCACACTGCACAGGATGACACACCAGGATGCAGGACTTCCAGACCTGGAAATCTGGAGTCTCAACACTTTGAAACATAAAGGGTGTTAAAATGTTGTTGTTGTTGCTATAAGAATCCTCTTGCCCAGCATTCATTTTATCCTCTTTGCTTTATGGCCAAAGAGCAACACGTCATGATGTGTGGTACTGTTTTCTCTTTCTTGAATCCAAAACTGAATGAAAATCATGAGGGATTTCAGTATGGTGAAACATGGGAAGAGGCAGCATTTTGTCAAGGCAGTAACCATCCTGCATCATCACTAGTCAACCATGGATTGGAACAGCCAAGCTCAGCTGTTGAGTGCATAGTGCAAAGGAAGCCCATGTTTACAACTTATGGTCAGTTCTCCATAGCAGTTCCCTTTCTTTAACTGCCAGTCTTTTCTAAGGCAGTTGGACTCATTCTCCAGCTCAGTACCATCACGCTGAAGCTTCCTGCAAGGCAGAGCTTTAAAGAAAAGCTTAGGCAACATTCAGTCCTGCCTTTCCCTCTGAAAAAATCCTAACCTTTCTGCATACTATTACCAGCCTCTCCTTCCCTCTAACCCGACCCGTGTCAGAGTCTGACATGAAAGACCATTCCCCTCCTACCACCTGCTTGTGGCTTCCTACCGTTCACTCACTGCTCATTTATCTTCTTGATCTGCTAATTATACAAGGCCAACTAGGTCTCAGGTTCCTTGTCCATGCTGGGGCAGCATACTGTTACAGTGTGAAGCCCATATATTTGGAGTTGATGTTACCATTTACAATTAGGAACACACCAAGTAAATTCTTTACCCTTTCCTTTATTTATCACAGAAGAAAATCCACTTGGTCTGCAGATCTATTTGGTCCTGCAGGTTTTGCTTATGTTGGTAGCCCATTGTCTGCAGTACAGACATGTCTTAGTAAGTAAAGGTTAAAGTCTTTGAATTTCTCTGTCATGCAAACTCCCTCTCTCAACTGCTTTACAGAAACTCAGTAGTGTAGCTTCAGAGATATGTAAGAGCAGCAAGACATAAACAAGGGGGAAGAGAGGAGTTTTCAGCTGAGATTTGAAATGAGATGGAAAGTCAATAGAGCAGAGAATTACAGACAAGCCTGTTCCGGATGGCAGGAGGCTTAGAGGAAAAGTTCCTCATCCCACCTCTGGCCAGATTGCATGGAGGGACAGAGAACAAGTGAAACTTGATGAAATTAAAGGGCATTACATGTAGGAATAAAACCCCAATCAACAGAAAGAAAACCCAAACAACCAAAAAACTCCTCAAAAGAAAGGCTTCTCTGCACAGGATGCAGCCAGCCTGTAGAATACGCTACAGAGAAGGTCATAGAGTTAAATACTAAGACTGGATTTTTATAGGAGTTTGCTCCTTGTGTGATTATCAATAACATGCAGAGCAGTGCCAGGTAACTTAAAGGAAATCAAATTTCAAAACTTCCTAAGAGAAGCCATCCCCTACCAGTCAGCAAGACATGCTAACCTTGGAATGTAAATGCTCAAACAAAATCCCAGAACAAACTGGGAGCATTACAGGTGTGTGTTGCCATCTGCAAGAATCAAATACTGCTGGAGACCAGGCACTTGCCACACTGACCAGTGCTTAGGCTGCTTCTCTGTGACCTTGGAGCTATTTGTCTTCTTCAGTTATGCTGTTGCTGTTCATCTGGGTATTCAAATGTATTTCTTTCTTTGTACAGTCAAGGAAAGAGCAAAATCATGTGTGTCCCTATCCACACTCCTGGAGGATTACTGAAGGTCAAAGCTAGGATAACCAGCATTTACTTCATGCAGGGTTGCTGTTATCTGAACAGTTCAATTAAGATGAGGCTGAAAGGAAAGCAGCTGGGGCTTTAAAAGCTCTCATCTCTCAGCAAGCCTGTCTTGGTGTCCCACACATCTTACCCACTTGCCTCCTGTTCTCAGAAAGGAGATTCAATATATGGGGGCCTTCAGTTACTGCCCCAGCCTGCCTTGCCTCACAGAGAAGGCTGTAGCAAGTTGGAATGAACAGGAACAAAAAAAAATTGTTTACCAATGAAAATTATGTAATTTACCATAACTTTTAGAGAGACAATAGGGAAATTCCTTCTTCCCCTTTTCAACCTGGTACATTAATTAGTTACAAGGACATTCTCTACTCACATCAACCTTTGCATCTGCACTAGACTACCCACAAGAGCTGATCCAAGGCAGTCCGTCCACATTTCTGTGGGACTCCTGGCTAAACACTCCTGACACACACAGACAGCGCTGGGCTCAGTGTGAACTGTAGTGTAACAGCTACATGCCAGCTGGTGAGGGACATTACAGCATTGGTGACCAGCTTGGAATAAAAGCACAGTGGTTAAAGCATTTATTCAGGAAGTGAGAGAGGAGGATTCGTTAGGAACATGCCTGGAAAGGAACTTGAGTTTGGGGAGCAGGCACAGCTAAAGCTCTCCCGTCTCTGCTGAAGCCATCTCCTGTGCAACGAAAAATTCACATGCCATAAAAAAGGAAAGAGAGAGGAACACCAGGAGAATGAGTGGAAGAGTGCTGAGTGAGTTGGAGGTCAGTGAAGCAGGAGAGCAGGAGTGTATGTTGCTGGTGTGGAGTGGGCTTGAGGCCTGAGGGACTGTTGTGGTTTTGCATGGCAAGGTTCTGGTGGAGTAGGGGGGGCTGCAGGTGTGGCATCTGCAAGATGCAGCTAGAAGCTTCCCCTAGACCAGACAGAGTAAACACCAGCCAGGTTCAAGGACGGACCCCTGCTGACCAAGGCCAAGACCATCAACAATTAACAGAAAACATTTAACAGAAAAAAAAAAAAAGGCAAGCAGCTGCTTTTTGCCCCCAGAGAAGGGAGTGAGAAGATGTGAGAAACTGCAGACACCAAGGTCAGTGAAGAAGTGGGAAGGAGGCACTGCAGGTGCCAGAGAGATTCCCCCGCAGCCTGTGGAGAAGACCATGGTGGAGCAGGTTGTTCCCCTACAGCCCATGGAAGATGACGCGGAGCAGAGACCCTACAGGCAGCCTGTGGAGAGACCCCACACTGGAGCAGGTGGAGACATGTGGAAGATCCTGTGACCCGTGTTGGAACAAGCCCCTGGCAGGACCTGCAGCCTGTGGAGAGAGACACCCATGCTGGAGCAAGTTTGCTGGGGGGACTTGTGACTCCATGGGGGCTCAGGCTGGAGTAGCCTGGGCCTGAGAGACTGCACCCCATAGCAGGGACCCACACCGGGGCAGCTGGTGAAGAGCTGAAGCCCCTGTGGGAAAGGACTCGTTTTGGAGAAGTTTGTTAACAACTGTCTCCCATGGGTGGGACCCCACACTGGAGCAGGGGAAGGGTGTGAGAAATGCCTCACTAAGAAGGAAAATCACTAATGATGAACTGACAGAAACTCCCCTGGGCAGGAGAAAGGGTAGAAGGGAGAGAAGTCATGAATAAAGTGAAGTCTGCAAAGAAGGGACGGGTGGGGGGCGTTTTTTAAGATCTGGTTTTACTTATTGTCCAGCTCTGGTTTCACTGGGTGTGTCTCTGTGCAGTGTAATAAATTAGATACTTTTTATTCTGTGTTGAGTCTGTTTTGCCCGTGACACTGATTGTGGAATGATCTCTCCCTGTCATTATCCTGACTCCTGAGCCTCTCATATTATTTTCTCCCTTGTTCAGCTCAAAAGGGGAGTGATAGAGCGGCTTTGGTGGGCATCTGGCCTCCAGCCAGGGTCAAACCACCACAGGGACACAAGTATTATGTATGCATCCTCCATTGCCAGCTGGAAGCACAGGTGAGAAACACAAGGGACTTGCTATTGTGTGCTTATTTCAGTTGTTACCTCTTTGCTTCCAGAGGCAGCAGGGCTACAGGCTGCAAATCACATTCTGTCTTACTCTAACTAGGCTGGACTCTAAGGAATCTGACTCTTCACTTAAAAAGACAAAACCAATTACCAACAATCTGCTTCTGAGGACAAAAAGACCAGATTGCTAATGAGGGCCTAAGAGAAGCCCATTCCATCTGAAAAGAATTTCCTACCATCCCAAGGTCTATTTAAACGTCTCCTTTAATAGCCATATTTTTGGCTGTTACTAGTCAGAATACAATATTTATCCCTATTGTCCAAAGCATAGCCCCAAGGTTTTTAATGGTAACACTGCTGTTATTCTGTGTAATGGAAAAGGAGGTACCCTCTAGATGGGACATAAGAAATGGTGCAGTCTGGATCATACACTCTACCCTGATCTTTCCATTTGGCTTAGGAGCCATGTAACAATATAGACTGAAGTCCAGAAGTTCAATTTTTCAAGAAAGGGGCAGTTTTCTCTGTCTGCCACTCCAGTTAGGTTCGCTTTACTAATTGGCCTCCTTGGCCAGTAACAGGACCAAAAATCATCCATGGGAGAAAATTCCCAAATGCAAACTAACAAAACAACCATAAAAAAGGTCTTGTTTTATGACATGCTCCATTGGTATTGCAGCATTCTGCCTATGTGGGCATATTTTCTAACACATTATGCAAAAACAAGTCAGGGAAGATGCTGAGGATTGTAATTTTCTAATTTAATTCTGCCATTTCCAGTAATGGAAAGCCATACTATGGCTATTTATCTTCATAAGTGACAGATGCATTTCATTAAAACTTCCTTAAATAATTTCTCATGGCACTTGAAGGAGGAAAAAAAGGAGTGAGAAGATATCTATTTTGTAAGCACACACACATGGATGTTTTGAGAGCTGTTAAACACGCAAATGATCTATGACTTTGCATTAAAGAGGTCAAGTAAAAAGACATTTGTCTGGTGTTTTTTGAAATGTTGATGCCTGTTGAACACATCATGAAACAATCTGACATTGACTGTTGCTGGATGAAAATATGCTAATAATATCACCATACAGTGATATAATGACTGCCACTTGGGAGAATCCCAAAGCTTGGTGTAATGCTACAACACGCAGACGCTTCCCCTCCAGATACTGCTGAAATGCTGCCATGTAGGAGCAGGAGGATGCAGCAGCTGTAGAGCAAATGACTCTGCAGAATAATTTGGCCAAGAAGTGAAGAACTTTGTATTCAGTTGAACTGGCATTTAAATAAGCAATGTTCCAGGGCAGGTGAATATTCACTTAATTTTCTTTCTGTGCCAGACAGCTGATAGTGGAGCAATAAAGCCTCTTTTGAAGAAATCTGCATCATATGCTGATGCACTTATGCAGGGTAGATGTTCTGTGTAAAATCCTAGCCCAGGTCTTGGCACATAGGGGTTGCAAGAAAGCAATGAAAATTTCAGAGAAGGAAGAGTTGCAGGTGAGATCGTGTGCCAACTTTCTGTTGTCCTCATATTCCATACAGGTTAGGGAAGTGTGGAGGCTTGCAACAGTTCTTAGAGGGTCATTAGGTCAAGGGAAATCAGTGGTGCATCTAAATCATTCTCCTCATCCACCCATTCAGAAAGCCCATGCAGAAGATGGAATGGAGAGGTTTAGAGATAGCACTGTTGTTACATGCTCCTCAGTTTGGCATTTAGAATAACTTTGTAACTTAGGGGATTAGCAAAAGGGGACAGAGTGGCTAGGAGAGCCTTGCCCAAACTCCTGCCCCACAAGCCTACCATCTGGTCTAGCAACTAAGGCCCTGTCAGAAATGCCAGTGACTAGGTGAGCTGTTGAGAAAGAATTCACCTCCAGAACAAGGAAGTGGTATGTATGGAGAAGTTTTCATGGTCTGTAGTCAATGCTGTTCTTACTCCAGGGTCTCCTGATTAAGGCCCCAGAGGTATCAAGTGAGCTGGAAGAGCATTTGCAGTCCCTGTTGCCATCCCCCCAGCACTCTGTCTATTTGGCCTCAGCACCTTTCCCTGACTCTACATTTGTTCTCAGCTCACTGAGCAAATAAACCCAAGTGAATAAGCTATTCAAGAACTGCTGCCCTCTTTTTGGTTCATGAACCTTGCAATCCCCTCTCACTGTTATTTCAAACTACTCACTGAACACGCTCCATTTGTTATTCTTGCCCAGTGGAGTTTGTTGACAAAGAAGTCATGGTGAGTACTAGAGCAGTGTAAATCAGTGTGGACTAGACAGGTGGTCTTCTTCCCACACTGACTGAAGAAATACTAACTCTCTGACTAAAAAAAGTCCCTTTCTTAATGGAAACATTAGCAAGTAAGCCAAAACTTGCTTCCTGCAGTGTGCTTAGAAGATGTGGTTTCCATAAGTAGAGTGTTCTTAGTGCCTTTCAGAAGGTACAAAAGTCCATGCTTTGGGGCCAGGATCTGCCTCCTCCCTCCACCCAACCTGTAACCTGCTATGAACGTCGCTGCCCAATACCTTTGTACTTCATCAGGAATCTACCTCCTTTGAAAACTCCAGCTCTAAAGGTGTTTGAAATCATGGTATTCCTAAGTTACCTGAACCCGTTCCCCAGTCAGTACTGAGGATCTCAATCTGCAGAAGCACATAAACTGGGACAGCACGTATAAGATGTACCCCTTCTCTTCCCCCACTGCTCATGAAGTTAGTCTATATTCATCTATTACAGCAATGCTGTCTGAGAAGGTGAGGCAGAACTCCTGCAGGTCTCTTCCCTTGCTCAGTTTTCTGTTGTTATTATCACTGATTTTTAATCATTCCAAATTCATGACAGTCGCCATTGAGTCATGATGGCAGGTGGCTCTGGCTGGCCCTGGCTGCAAGCAGATGAGTCTACCTATTTGGGCAGAAAGGCCTAGTGCAGAGGAAGTCACACAGAGAGCGACTCAGGGGAGCCAGGCTGGCAACAGGAGCTGATGTTGTCAGCTCATCAATAAAGCCGAGCTTCCGAGGAGGCAGAGCTTTCTTACTCATGCTCTGGTGTTCAGAGCATGACTCAACTCCTTCTCACCACCCAGCCCTCGGAGGCCAGCCACAAGCTAAGTCTTTCATCTGTGGCATTTCAGCTGGGCTGTTCTGCCACCTCCTCTTCCTCTCCCCTTGTGTTTCTGTACAGGTGATTAGTTAGGACTGACGTCCAATGCTTTTGTGGACTGGCCTAACTGTTACCACAAAGCAGAAGTCAAGGAGGGAAGTAAAAATTTCCCTTGCAGTTAATCACTGGCCATGCTGTGGAACTCATCAAACTTTGAGGAAGTAATTGAGGCTATTTGCACTTGTGGAAAATGGGAAAGACAAAAGTACAGGAAATTACTTGTTGTTTTGCTCCCAGCATGACAGCTATGATTACTCTCTTGTTGGATGAGATTCCTTTAGAAGAAATGGCTTCCAGCTCTAATCCATAAAGACAATCTCATTGCATGGAAGAAACACCCCCTTGGAAAATGAGGTGCTGTAAGGCCCAGCTGAACACACTATTCTGGCAGCTTCACCTGACAGAGATTTAAAGTGAGGAGGGTTAACTGGAGCACTTAGAGAAAATATTTTTGGTCAGAAATTGTTCTTATATGTAAAAATATAACTTTGTAATAGAAATTACATATCTGTACTTTTGTTTGGAATGGCCAGTAGCATTAAGGTTTACCATCACATGAGGCACATGCAGCAAATACAATAAACAGACTATCCAGAGCATCGGGTCTCTGAGTGAATGGAGGGACTGCTCCACCCTCCCAGGCTCAGTGGATCCCCAAGGTGGCCTGGGATCCCTCTGAACAGGTCCACAGACAGTATTTCCTGGAATGCCCCTTGGAGATCGCTGTAGCAACAGTCTCTCCCAAGATCAGTTTCCAAAACAGGCAACCCCAAGACTGGAACTGCGTAGGGAATATGGGCTTTCTGACAACTTCCACACCAAGAATTTATTATCTATCTCTCATTCTCATCTTCTCTCTCTCCCTTTCTATGTTCTCTCTCTGATTTCCACACAATCGCTGTGAATTGCCTCCCTCTTTGAGGTTCACATAGCAGTACTTAAAATTGTGACCTGAAGAAAGTACTTCATAAAACGCCACATATAAAAAAAGCATCTTGGGCCAGACCTTCTGTGCCTTCAGAAGAGTATGACAACATTGAAATGAGTGGCAATACACTAGATGAGATCTTCAGGTGACATAAATCAGTGCGGTACCATGGGCTTCAAGCCATTTGTAGTTTAAAATCTACATCAGTAGGAGTAACATCACAAGGAGAGTGTGTCAAAGTTCTGTTTGTCATTTTCTTGTCTATTTTCTTTGCTGTTTCATTAGCACTGTCATAGACCCGTAGCAGTCCTTTTTATCTCATTACAAGGATAAAAACCTTGGGTCACTTTGTAGTACATGATACATGCACTTTTGACTATGTATATGAAACCAGCTGTAATGGCCACTTGTCACCGTGGTCCCATCCACAATAACAAATGATTGCAATAATACTATTGGATAGAGGTTTTCTTTTCTAAAATAGGTTTAATTTTTACATCTGCAGAGAAAGAGTCAAGGGAAGAACCAGTGAAGAAAAGGAAAGATCTGTTATGTTGTTGTTGTTGCATAACTTTAAGATTTAAATTCTTACTTCCAATGGAGTTGGGCCTAGACAAGTGATGTACTCATACAAATGCTATGAGGATAGGAACTACACAGCAACTGAAATATTTAATCAGATACTGAAATGTCTGAGCCACTTCACATTAAAGTGAATGAGAGCACTTTAAAAGCAGTAATAGAAGCACAAAAGTGAGCACTAGACATTTTCCAGGCAAAAAAAATTAGCCATGGTTTTTGTATTAGTTTTTAAGATATGATACTATTTTAAATTTATGTGGGAAAGCAAATAAATCCCTGTAGTAATGCTGCACTGGGTCCTGACATTTCCAATTGTTGGTAGAATTAACAGTGGCATAGATTTGTCAGATGACACATGAGAAAATGCATACTGTAGTGGTAAACATGAAGGTGACATGAAGGTAGGAGTTAAGTCCTGCTTTCATTTGTACCATTCAGTCTCTTGGTAAAAACCAGTTTTGGATGTTCACTAGGGTATATGAGATCAGAATTGTCTAGCATGACTTGCCTTCTAAGGCATGCCAGTTGCCTATGGTGCTTTAAGGGCGTCCACGTGGAAATACACATGATGTTTCCATGATGGTACACATGGAAGCAGCTCCTTTGAAATCTGCACCCACTTACATCAGTTAAATGTTTGGCTCTGATTGGGGGTTTTGCTATTTTCTTCCTTTATGTATTCTCTTTCTTCTTAAGACGTTCATCGCAAATCATGAATGGGGTTAAGATTTTTGTTTTCACCTCTTGCAGGGCCCATTTTTAAAAGTCATCCTGTCACTTTCTCATTTCCCTCCCTCTTCCTTCTTACTCTGTTAAATCAGAGTCCATTCTTCCCACAGCTGCTCTGCACAACCTTGCCTTCTGCACATTGACCTTTCCTATGCTGCCATTCGGATCGCCAGCTCCAGCCATTACATTAGCAACACACAATTACACCCTCAAGGTAGAATCAAGTGCAGATCCTACCTCTACATAAATACCTTAATGAATGCAAAGATGCTGATGTGTGTCTGAAGTGTGTTTTCAGCTCACGTACTAGAGAAGAAGGATTCTGCAGAAACTTGAAACTGTGGGTAGTGATGGGAGCATTTTCCAAATGTTTCTGTTCCACCAGAGAGCCCTCTGCATGGAGCTGTTCTCTGAAGTGTCTGTGCATTGTATTGTTTTCTAGAGGTTATTGCCAAAGCCCCACCCAGTTGTCACAGGAGGACTGTCCCATCCAGTCAGCTCAGATGGTGGCTCTACGTTGATGTGAGGACATGGCACTTTGCAAATAAGTGTTCCTGTCAACTTATTTGACCAGTTGTCCTTTGGTATGAGCCACCATCCTGATAGGATGTAGTTTGGTGATATCTGTTGCTCCTTTGGGAGCATGATGCAGCCATTAATGTGCCTATGCCTTTTTTTTCTTAATTTTTCTTTCAAAATTCGATGTACATTTTTCTGTGAACATGCAGTGTCAGAACTGAATGTTCTGGCCACCCTCTCAAAAAAAGCACGATCTGACAATGAAATATGTCAAATCTGACATATGAAAGAATCTGCCCTGTGGCTGTGTGGGTAATGAACATACAGCTATGTGGGATATCAGCTAATGTTTTCTTTATAGTCTTACAGTTGTGATAAATTGAGCAGTATGTGAAATAATGGTTTCAACCAGTTCAAGGTATTGTTTGCCCAGATTATCATGGATAAATTTTGCCCAGAGTTCAAAGACCCCTGAGAATGCACCTTCCCCCTTTTGCTGTGAGAGAAGGGAATTGGGACAGCGTGAGGCTAGCCTATGGACAGTGTGTGTACCATCTCTGTAGAAGTGGCTTTTATTTTCCACAGTGTCTCTCAAAGGCCGTTTTGGGCATGTGATACTAACTGTGACATCTGGCCCACAGCAGTGAGTCGCTACAGACTCCAATATCAATTCATGTCTCCATAATTCACCAAAATAATCATCAGGCACTATTCTGCTAAAGGCATGCAATATTGTTCTGCTTATGTTCTTTACTACATAGATTTTGCAAATGGGACCTCCTCTGCTTTACAGAAATCTAAAATCATTAAATGTTATAAAAATCTGTGGCATGAGTGGCCAGTCCATTATGCCTGCTTCATTAACCTGTTCAACAGAGGTGAGGAAAAGAGACCTCTCCTGAAAGATCCCAGAAGCTTGATGTAATGGCTTCAGTAAAACCAAAGTGAAGAGATGGAATGAATAAGTGTGTGGAAAGAAAAAAAAATGAAGGGGAATTTAGCCTCCTTTTACACTTGTTACAGCAAGGCTTATTCAGAGCTTGTCCATCATAGAAAGGAGTTTCATCACTGAGATCTTCCTGAGAGGAGAGATGCTGCGTCAATCAATCACTGCCTCAGTGGATCTTTGATCAGCCTATGGCCCTGCTGGCAAACACATGCACCCTCCCAATGGAGGCAGGTCTTCCTCAGAGCTAGTGCTGCCTGGAAACAAGGTTTTCATGAGAGAGGCACCTTTAAATAGTCAATGTTTTTTGCTGGGCTTGAATGAACTAACTGCAGCAAAAACTAGGCATGCTCACATGGGCTCTGGTAGGATAAACATGACTGAAACTCTGTAAGGCTTTTGGAAGTGGAAGAATATGTCATTTCTTTGTATATCGTGTACAGAGAGGAGAGCTGTTGCACAGACATTTGAAAGCTTAGGCCAATGTTCATCATCCAAGGATTTAAGTTCAGTTAATTCACCTACTTTTTCCTAGTTAATTAGACAAACCTGCTTGCTTACAAAATGCTGAGCAACAAGGCAACCTCTATTTGAGGGTTTCTAAGCAGTTTTATTCTATACTTACCAGTGTTTAACATTTCTTTTTCCTTTGCCTGCAGGGTTGCAGTGCCACACAGTTAGTGACACTGCTGCTGGCACAGCATCTCCACAGCTCCCCTCCCTTCCCTGTGGTGTACTGCTCTGGCGTCATCCTCAGAGCAAACCTTAACTCAGTGTGGCCAAGCCTCAAATCTGGGATGAAGAGCTGCTTTGCAGAAAAATTCAGTGTCATGACATAACCTAGGCTATTAGTGAAGTCTGAATGCATTTGGGACAATCATTTATGACTGGCATGAAAAGAATGAGGGGAAAATTACTACTTTTGATTTTGACAGTTTGTAACATAAATCCTTTTATTTCTCATCCCAGCAGGATCTTTCAAGGCCAAATTCAGTCAAACTTACTTTTCACAAGTTAAAACAAATGAGTGTCCCTGAAGCACACAACTGAAGCTCAAAACTAAAGCCTCCTGGTCGGGTTTCACCCGGGTCAACTCAACCAGTCACAATTTTTCCTGCTCTACCCATGCTGTTGCACAACAGAGAATAAACTGTACAGCTCAACCATTAAAACATGCTTCCACATTTAGCCACCTCAGAAAGCAGGTGCTGGGGGAAAGCACAGTGTTCACAACCGGCACACGCTCCCACGGACACACTTTTAATGCAGAACATAAAAATATGCAATAAAAATATTTATGGAAAATTTGAAGAAGGGGCTGTGAGCTCTCAGCTTGTAATTCTCTTTTCAGTGGGATAAGCAATTTTTCATATGCTTTGGCAAATTTTAGCCTAATTAAAAGAACAGGTAGGTAACTACTGTTAGTCTATGTGGATAAATTAGAGCAGTAACTTAGTCATCCATTCCAAACCTATCCAGAAATTTATGAGGGCTTTGATGAGGTGCAGATGTGCCCCTTACAGCAAAGATTGTACAGAGTCTGGAGGACTCAGGTTTCAAAATTTATACATTCTATGAAAATTTGCAATTCAGGGCCAGTTTTGTTCACTTGCAGTAACAGGCATGCAGTGCAGCAGAGAAAACCATCACAATATGCATGGTGGTCACTGTTACATACTAAATTATTTCATTCACTGTGTTCTACAGTGGCATTTTTTCTTTCATCTCCTGAAAAATGCCCTCTCTTTGTCTGGCTCCACTCCTCATACTTCAACGTCATCTCCGGAAAAGGGTCCAGGAATGTCAGTAGCATTCTCTTAATGATATAATCCTTATAAATTAAATCCCCTTAATATCAGCAGAATATGTGAGCAAGGAGATCTGCTCATTGATGGCAGCAGGTTTCTCAGATTCTGGTCTGGTGCCACAAGGGAGCCTTAACAGTCCAACACTCATGCCGTGTTTATGTGGAGAATCATGTTTTTTGAAGGACACCTTCACTGGGGACCTTGGTGGTTTTGATTGCATTTCTACCCAAATCTATCCAATCTATGCAATTCTGGTATGTTAAAACAAAACAAAAAAAAAGCCTCTTCATGTCAGCTAAAGACATTGTCCATTGTCTAGGGAAAACCTATTCTCTGTACTTCCATGGGTGTCCACTTTCTGTCACCCTTAATGCACAAGGTCTGGACGTTTCCCTATGATGATATGAAACAGGATGCAGGGCTGTTAAACAAAAGAACACGATTAACTGAGAAGCCCATTCTTCTCTACAAGTTTGCACCTTTCTGACTCACATTCTGGCTTCCCCCACCCTCCCCTTAAGTGCCCTTTAACTGCTGGAAGAGGAAAAATCCATGTTGGATCCCAAGAGCTGGGAACTGTCTGACTTCTTCACATCAGGAAACTCTGCTACTGCTCTCTGATGTTTGATCCCAGGCCTCCCACACGTGGCAGGATACAGGAGGGTCAGTACCTTGGAGGTCAGAATGGTAAGAAATGTAGATCCCTGATGAGAATGCAGGGAACGTGAGTCAGACACGAGCAAGACCCATATTACTGTGAACAACACACCATCTGAGCAATAGCCACTTAATGATGGTCAAAAAACCAGTACAGCTCACATATTAAAACAACTAACATCAGTTTTCCAGGATCCATGGTAATACTTTGCCATTCAATAATCTGCAGTCTAGCCTGTAAAAATCACCATTCTTTTTGCTGTCTACAGCCTTAAAAATTGGCATACTTCTCAAAAGAAAAGATAATCTTTTCACTTGTGCTCTCAATCAGAAAAACAATCCTATCTCCTGCTTAACACATCACTTTTCACTTTGAAATCTCATAGTTATCATCAATGAATAGGCTGTATCTTGCTGAATGTATAGGAAAATTGAGGCAGCACCTGTGCTTTTCACACTCTGAACATTTGATCAAAACAGAGAGTCAGGAGGAGATCCACACACGACCTCTGCTTCAAGCCCTGGAGAACACAGCCTGCTTGCCTATACCCGTTACACACGCAGAGGTCTTTGCACAGATTAAATTTAGATGTTTACAACACCTGTGCACTTCTCTAGCAATGCTCATAGGTGGCTTTACACGTGGCAGTAAGATGTAGAGAATCCCTTGTTTATAATAGAAAGATATCTTATATAGATCATAAAAATATCTTATATAGAAAGAGTTGCCTTTCCTCTTCTAGTAACTCCATTTGAGACGTGATTATACTTCATGATATGTCAGAAAGAAACTCTAAAATGAAATTAAATCACCACAGTACCATATGCCACACTCTGCCTAGGCACAGCAAGAGTAAGTTGAATTCACTATTGCAGCTGCCAGAGTGAATTTGTTTGTTTTTATTGGTATATGACTCAGCTTTAATATTTTTCTAAGACAGCTCTTGATAATTCTATGGACAGATAAGTGACATTAACAACACAGAGGAGTCCGTCAGTTCCTTTCAACTAGCCTAGTAAACCTACTCTGGGTATAAAGGGAAACCAAACAAGAGTCAGAGCATCTGGATTTTCTTCTTTGGAATGGAATACTCCTAAACTTTCTGCCCTGGACAGACTGAGAGAAAGCATTATTCAGCGAGTATCATACAAAAGCTGAAAGTACTGAGTTCCTATCCTAGGTTGGAATATTGCCTGTGGTGTTCTTCAGGAGCTCCTCCCCCAGCCTCAACTTGTTGAACCTTGAAACACAAATAACCCTTTCCCTACAGCATATATGCAGTAAGGCCTTATCAAACTTTCAATAAAGTACTTGGTAACTCTGGGATGAGAATATAAATGCAGAATTAGATGCTGCTAATTTATATATGTTCCTGATAATCAGATGTGGAATTGTCCCCCATATCAAAATAATTAGTCTTGCACCACTGGAAGAAGTCTCCTGAAGCTTCTGGAATTAAAGTGGAAATAAAGAAAGAAAGAGATAAAGAGAAAAAAGGATGGATCTGTCCTTAGACAACAGTTGCACATATGGCCTTAATTCTCACATTTCCTAACCTCACATTTATGTGATGTTGCACATCACAAACATCAGCGGCTTCTTGTGAACAGCATCTCTACTTACTGCTGCTGAGTTCTTTTTCCTTTAAGAAATGAAGCTATGTTACTGCTGGTGTTATTGGTCTGCTCTCTCTTTTTTTTCCCAACTTTGAACTAAATCCAGTCACCACTTCTTTCCTGTGAAGTGATACAGAGCGCTGTGCTTCGGTTCACAGGACTGCAAAGCACCATTTGGTCTTTTTTAACTGTAACCACATAAAACAAAAGGAGCTGGATTTGCCACGACTCCTGGGTTTTGTGGATCTCTCCAAAGAAAAGCCATAAATGAAATATCTGGGACGTTATGTATTTCTGATTCCGTTTCAAACATAAGTGTTTTCCTTTCTGTAGGCTAACCCCTATCCCCCCCTGCCACCATTTCACATCAGCCCTTAATGCTATCACTCCCATCCTGAGGGGCTGTGTGCAAGCTGGGTCTGTCTATTAGACGGAGTTAATTCCTTTCAAGCTCCTTCTGTGCATGGCTGTGACTGACAGAGACGGGTGCTGTTTGCAAGTGTCAGTGGAGCATGACCTCCAGTTAATACGTTGAATGATGAAAGAAAAAAATATTCATTCAGCATGTGAACTCTTTGCTGAGATTAGCCAGAAGTACTGAGCACAGACAAATTGCTGTTTTGTCAGCACAGTGCTTGGTGGAATTTTTAAATATTCCAGCTATTCTGAGCCATCATCTTCCAGGCTGGGGCAACTAAAAAAAAAAGAGGAGAATCAAAATAGCATTTCCAATCCAAATGGCATTGTTTCAGATAAGAGGTTTGAACCTAGATGCTTAGAGCAATGCATGACCTCCTGGCAGCTGCAGCCCTCAGTTGGATGTGAAAGGAGTTGCAGTAACATGTACAGAACTGTTAGAAAAACTTAGGAAAGGGACCGCAAGATTTGTAGCCTTTTGGTGGTCAGTTTAACTCCAGCCTGGCCAGGAGCAATTGCAAGTTACAGGGATCTCCACAGTCTATCTGTCTGCTAATTGCTCTCATTTCAGTTGCCTATGGACATAAGTTTGTCTTCCAGATGCCATCTCTACATTGAGCAAAGACTACATAGGCCATGGTAGGTGACCTCTTAGCAGTTCTGTCCAGACCTGAGTCTCTGTCTGCGTTAGCATTCAACATGTAGATCTTACCTGTAGTTGGCTAAAAGTTCAGAAGGTTGAGGAAAACCCAGGAGAATATGAGCAATATTTTTGGAAGGTTTTTTGTTGGTCCTTTCTTAGAATTTAAAAAAACAACAGAACGTTGGCAGAGGGATTGGAAGAAATAGAGTTTCCTTCCCTTCTCTGACTAGTTCTATCACCAGAGGCAGGATTGTAGAGAAGATATCAAATCTCTTTCTATCTGTGCTTCCTATTGTTGACTTAGACAACTATATCCATTTAGGGTCAGATCCTATCATACATTGCTGCTTTGAAACCAGCAGACATTTGGGGCAGACAATAAATGCAGAATTTAGAGTATAATAACTTCAGTACTTTCAGTGCAAAGAATCCTCTGTTCACATCTCCTCACTGCCCGTCTCCCTCACGCATGGTTCTCTCACCTTTGTGTCTGACCCTGTGTTCAAAAACCTCTGCATCATTTGTTCCTCTTGCAGTCTTGAATGAGCTGCTTCTCTCTATTTCCATTGTCATCTATCAGTTTTTCTAGTCCTTTAAAACCACGGGATCTGAAGGGTTCTTGTCTTTTCTGAAAGGTGATCAAACCCTAAGACAATGCTTACTGCATTCTCCTCTCAACCCTCTTCTAACTCCCCTTTTACAACTGCCTCAGGGAAAGGGGTGTATAAAAATCAGCTTGAGAGGCAGAAGACAGTAAATGTCTTCTTTTGTGGAGGCAGCAATATCTATCCTGGGGTTGCTGCAGCCCACTAAATCTAACACACAGCAATATCAGGGCTTCTTTCTGTTAATAAAATTTGCATTTTAGTTACTAAACAGCAGCAGTAGCTCTTCAGAAAAAGATAAGTAATTTCACAAGCAGAGACAGTTTAGACTACCAAATTATTGGCAGGACTTCTGTGTAATATCTGTTTTCCCCCCAGCAACCTCTATCTGACTCAACCCAAAAACATGGACTGCAGCTCAAGCTGATACAAAAAGTATCACAGGTGATATTGGCCAGTTTGTCATTCTCTATTTCATTTGTCTCTCTATTTGGTCATTTGCTCTGCCCTCTCACATGATTTCTCTCTGCTTTTCATGTGGGTCACTTATATTGCTAAGGAGTAAGCAAAGGGAGAAAGGAGAGGGCATCTTTATTAACACTTATGCAGAATTATATACTAGTATCTATTTATGTACTGTTACTTGTAAAGCACTTGCTCTAAACACATTATTTCATTCACTTGCTGCTGTGGGCAAAAGGCAATGCCACTTGTTTGCAGGGGCACATGTACACAGAAGAGTCATGCTTGCTGCTGACAGGACGGGTTGGTCAAACTGCCAGTGAACAGCAGAGTTGAGTCAGCAGTACAAAATTAATATTAAAAAAAAAAACAAACCCACAAACTAAAAAAAGACTAGGCAGCATTTCCTAGAGAGCTCTGCAGGCTTGCTGGGACCATCTTAATAGCCTTGCAGAGCTATGTGTAGGCAAGTTGTCACTAAACCGTGCAAATGGGAGAACTGCAGCAACTCGCCATCTTTCCACAAGCCTCAAGGCCGGGAAGTACCTCGAGCTTTGGATTCAGACGTGGTAAGCCAGACTTGCTTTGCCACCTCCTGGCTGCACCAGATACCGAACAGAATTTAATACGCTAAACAGCCTGCTTCCTATCTTGGAACCTTTCAGGTCATGGGCCTGATCTAAAGTTCACTGAGATGACCAAGCTTCAGCCTAGCCCTGGAAAGCATATGCAGAATGAATCGAGGCATAGACAATGCCTTTTGGAACACAAATATGAAATAAAAGTTTTGCTGACCTTACACTGCACTCTAGATGTACATTTTAAAATACAGTGAAAACATCATTAGAATTCTTTCTGTGCCTGCTTCCCATACAAATACGTTTTATGAGAGCTTCTTACCTTAAAGGGGAGGGAGATGACTCCCTCTAGAGGTATTTCCAATGTCGTAGCTGTTGGACTTTGTCCTCCCAAATGTTTAGGCATCTCTGCTTCTTTATTGCTCTGTGGAAAGGAGGTTCTGTGAGCATACAAAAAAAGACTATATACTTGTTTGTTTTGTAACATGGGACTATAATATGGAAAAAGGCCTCTAGTTAATATTCTTCTTTCCTTCCTAGCTTGCAACTTCTAGCAATATTTCCTACTAATGTTGGTGCAGGAATGGAGATAGATATTGACTTTCATCTCTGTACAGAATTCTGGCTTTAGTGCTCCATAAACTGCTCCAAGAGAATAATAATAATATGATGTCGTGATTTATAAGCACAATATAGTTTTTTACATTTTTATACAGTTTCAAATAGTATTTGCTTTCACAGTTTCCTTTTATCTGAACTTCTACTCAATAGAAAGTCATAAAAAATCTCAAGGAGATTGTAAACCTAAGGAAGGAGAGATAACCTTTGGCAATATGAGTCCACAGGTAAAGAGGGAATCTGGGTTTGGACCTCTTGTTCCTCCTAGCCTGCCCTTTAATCATCAGTTTACAGCTCAGGGATACATCACTGATTTCACATTCATTAAGGGCTCTGATAGTCCTCTGAGTGATATTACCCTTTAGAAAGATTTTTCAGAAAATGTAAACCTAGACAAAAGCAGCAGCGACCGCATGTTGAAACCCACATTATCTCTGCTCTGCAGCTGAGTAACATCAAATCCACCTGGTAGGAGCACGTTCTTCCCTTCGTTTACATGTGTGTAAAGAAGGGTTGTATTTTAATGAGATTTATTTTCCTGACAAGAATTGCATTGACTATTTGCATTAAAGACAAGCTAAATTAGCTGCTCAAGTGCAGAACTACCTTTCTCACATTTCTTTCCTTTCATTAACCCATATAGTATCAAAAATTTGGCTTAAGCCCTGCCTTATGCCATCTATGAGATCAAAGTCATCCTTCCATTTTCTTCATGTTTGTTAACCCTTTGAAGACATTGCTTACAGAGAAAAATTAGAAAGGCATTTTGCTTTGTTGTTCTACCACAAAAAATACAGTAACATTTTTTTTTCTATTTGGTCTCAAGTGAAATGGCAATTGTCAAAATTTTCAGCTGGACAGAAATTTTATTTCCAGCTGGGTTTACTTTAAGTGCCTAGTAATTTATTGGAATTATCAAGTCACTTCCCATATTAATCAAAAATAAATTATATTATATGAAACCCTAGTGACCTCTAAATGGAACTAAACCTTTTAGGTCCCCAGTACAGATCTCTTCCACATGTGCTAATAAGTAATTGGTAGCAGTAGATGCTTGTTATCATCCATAGGGATCAGCTGCATGAGGAAGAAACTCAATCAACAAACTTGAGGGATGTAGGATACATACTTCATCACCAGATAATACAGATATCTGCCAACAAGAAAAGAAAGTGGCCACCCAAGAAAGCCTTGAATTGTTTCAATGCTGGATGAGAAAGAACAGACATGGGGCTGTATAAATGCTGGTTCTGCTTTCTCCCATTTATTTTCCTTCCTCACAGCTTCTTCCTTCCTATAATACCAAGTCCTAGTAAAAAGTCTCCAGCTTTTGCCTGTTGCAACTGCTTTACCTGCCTGCTGGCCCCACTACCCACTCCTCTCCCTGTAGTCCTCTGCTTTCCACAGAAGAAGCTGCCAGCTGTGGATTGCAGCATGGGGCTGCACCCAGGCAGATGAGCTGGCAAGGAGAAACTGGAGGGCTGGAGGATGCTCACTGCAGATGTCACCAGCCAGCGATTTAGCTGCCAAATTCTAACAAGCTTCTGCTGAGGGTGTCCAAATTAAAATTGGTAAGAGTTTATTATTTGGCTGATTCAAGTTTTCCTGGAGAGTAAGAGAAGTAAGTAAAGAGTAAGAAAGTAAGATTTCCAAGCCAAGTATTGTAAATTTTTGAATGAGGTTAACATATTTGCCATATTCTCATTTTATGTGTGGTTGAACAATTTTAGGTACAGTTTTCCAAAGTCTGGCTGCCATGACCTGTGGAGAAATGGTGCTATGAAACATTTTAGATACCTCTGCAATGTCTGCCTTCTATCGCAGCACCACACAGCCTAATCACATCTCATTGCCATAATGGAAATGTTCCTGTTACACTTAGACCCAGAGCGTGAAGCACAGGAGACACATCTTGAACCTCTTTCTGTGACTCCAAGAGTCACATCAGGAAAAAAAAGGGAACAAGCACAGTATGCACCATACCCAAAGGATGTAAAGTCTAGGCCTGGGCATAGACTTGGGCCAGGGAGTCTCTGTGCAGTTTAAAGGCTAGTACAGTCCCCTGGCACAGGTGTGCTCTGGGTCAGCTAACACTCTTCCAGACAATGCCTGTGCGTGACTTGAGGGTTGACAAAGGCTACAGATTGTTCCAAATAGGAAGTCTGGATGCAGCTACCTTGTTTCAGAGTTTGCATGAGTTTAGCTGAACCTCACCAGAAGTTTACTAGCTTGTTTACTACCTTGTTTATTTACTAGTAGTTTGTTTACTACTTTGTTGATAAGTAGAGAGAGATTCAAACAGGCTCATAACTCAAAAAAATTACTGTCATCACCCAGGGAGATGGTGTGACTATAGCTGACTCTTCACTTACTTCCTCTGACATTTATCATCAAAGAAACAGGACAGTTGTACTCAGGTTGTTAAACTTGCCAAGTA
The DNA here is from genome assembly GCA_013400835.1 of Zapornia atra. NCBI lineage: Eukaryota > Metazoa > Chordata > Aves > Gruiformes > Rallidae > Zapornia > Zapornia atra. Next base: position 33,529 of record VZTU01023468.1, read on the forward strand.
ACAGTTAAACTACCTATTTGGAACAGAAGTTTTTAAAATTTCTGCAAAAGAATAAGGAGGAAGGTCATTTTTATACCCGTAGCAAGAGACCAAAAAGATAGCATATCAAGCACATTTTGGCAGGAGATGAAGGCAAGGATCATTACTTGGAGGATTCAATAAATGTCATTAGCATCCATGCTTTTTCCCACTTTGTTCCTATTATGACACCTTGGCAAAGTGATAAGAGCCATTTGTAAGAAAAGGTTGCAGTGACTGGCAGATGGGGGCAGATGGGGGCAGATGGGGGCAGGTCAGGGCAGATGGGGGCAGAGAGGATCATGAGAGCTCCAACCCAGGGAACATTATCTGCCAAATTAAAAAAAAAAAAACCAAAAAGTTTTTGGAACTAGCAAAGAAAGATCAGAAAGAACTAACATGGCAAGGTAACAACTGCAAAGGTAAGACAGACAGGTATTTTTTAATTATGTGCAAGAGTGCAAGCATCCTAATGGGAGCAATAATTAATTAATGGAAATCAGGAGAATTCTAAAATAATCCAAAGCAAAGGAAATGTGTAGGCACAACATCAAGGAACCTTTACAAATAGAGAATCATTTATCTGGGGAGAGAGCTGCTTAAATCAGTGCCACCCAGAAAATGGATTAAAATCAGTGAGCTCCAGTCCAGAGGGAAACTTTAAAGCTAGATTTTAGAAAGCAAATATGGTTCAGTCTGTCATCGTTTCTCTTTGAATCCAGTAACATAAGTGGTGGTGAAGCCTTATGAACCTGCAAGGAGGAAGATAAACAAATTTATCACTGATGATCATTTAAAGCAGATGACTAAGGAGAAAAGAAAACCATCTTTCTGGCACCATCAGTCACAAATCAGCAGGCATAACTGAAGGCTGAAAAACTTGGGGAGTCTTACATACAAGCAATTAGAAAAACACAGCAAATAGGGTTTTTTTCTGACAGATACTGCAACCCTCTTCAAATAGGGAAGTTTTAGGGCATATTGCAGAAGCAACAGAATTAGAAAGGGGAAAAAAAAAGTCATGAAGAAAGAAAGTGCTGTTCTGAAAGCAGAAGCAAAAGCATATTCCTGTGTTTAGATCATTCAATTAAATTAGCTGTGTGGATTAACCTTGCGTGGAGGTGAAGTGAGCCTACAGCCAGCTACACGAACTAATACTGTGTTGAAATGCAAATCTTGTGGCATAATTATGCAAAAGCTCTTGCTAGGCAAATTTTTGGGGGGAAACCTTAAAAATAAATTGTAAAGAACAGCCTGACCAGAAATGAGGCAGCACTGTGTAGAATATCAATTACTATACCAGGAGAAAGAAATGAAAGGAATGTGCTAAGAATGTCAACTATGACTCTGCTGTGAAACAGGGATGTTCCCCAAAGCACAAAGTGAGAGGGGCTAGCACTGTAAGTCACCACCATATACATGTCCTACAGCGGAAGAGCTGGGCACTAGAGACAGATGCCCCAGGCCTGGAAGAACACCCTCACCTGCAGGAAAGGGTAAGGTCACTTCCAGAGCATGTTCTGGAGGTTTGATCTCTCACAGCTACACAACAATCAGAAATAAATGGGACACATCCCTGATTTCTCTTAGGAATAAAGATCAAGGCATCGCACCTCTTTAGCAAGCCTGAATTAGATGAAATGGATTCCCAGATACAGACAAAGCCTCTGGTAACCTGCAAGCAGTCATTGATCAGCTTTCTGACATTTGTTTGCTCTTTATAAAAGAACCTGCTTCTTCATTAACCTTAAGGCCTATAGTAACATGGCTTCTTGTCATGACCAAGCAACCTCAGGTTCTCTTCTGCACCTCGATCCACTCAGGGGAGAATTACCACCCATTCCAATGGCCTCATTTTCACAATTTACGAGGACCAATCTTTGGTCCTTGAGTAGATTAGTGCACTCAAAGGACTGCTGAAATGTACACCATTTGGCCATTTTCCATCAAAAGACAGAAACAGAATCCAATGAGCCCCTTTCTTCTGTCTATGCTCAATATTCCCTATGTGCTGTCTGTCCCAAGCTAGAGGAAGGGTGGTCTGGAAAACTCCCAGCACCAGTATGAACAGCAGCCAGGACAACAACATCAGCTTGGCTGCTTTCTGAACTGGAGAATCAGAAAAGCAAGAGATAAGAGCAACAGCCTTGTCCTTGATCAATTGCTGCTCTCTCTTTTTGAAGATGGTTGCTTCAGACAACGTGATGTGATGGTTCTCTGACATGCTGCCTGTGATCCCAGCCTATGCTCTGTGTGTATTAGAGAAGCTATGTTCAAAGTTGTCTGGAGTTTCAGCCATGTAACCTCTCTGTAGCACAGCACTAGTGAGGACAGAGTGTGACCACATACTGTGTACAGAAGCAGGGATCAAGAAACACAGCTGCTTTCTACGGCATCTTCTGTTGATCTCGGGCAATAAAGGACCCGCCTTTTCTCCATCACCTTTGTTGTACATTTGGGAAGCAGGGGAAACAGTGTTCATGTTCCTGTGAAGAACATTTTGACTGTGATGGAGTTAAAGAGAACCAAAAGGAGACACTGCTGCTGTAGCTAAATAGATGCAAACACCCTTCCCAGTGCTGGATTGATGTGATGTAAAATATACAGTTGTAAACTCTGTAACTTCATGAACTAGCACAGTATAAGATTAGAGGCACCTCCTTAGCTCTGCTCCCGTGCATGTGTGCATCACAACACGTCTCTGATGACATGATTATATACAGCTTCTAAAATAATATAATATCAGGCAGTTTTGTTCTACAGCCTTATTTAGTACTTCTGAGTCTGTTGGCTCTATTTAATCTTTTCCTGCCTGGAAGAACATCACTCCATCAGTGAATCAGCATCTCCAGAGAGAAAACGAAATGGAGCCCCGTTCATAATATACAGCAAATTGCTGTCTTAACACTCAGTTAATGTTCCACAGTGGATTAAGAATTATTGTCCTAGTATTTCAGCTTAGTCCAGATTTAGTGCCCCAGTGGAAGAATTAAGGAGTAGATGAAACTGTGCATGTAAAGCTAGTTTCCAGAGCAATAGAGGAGCATGTTGCTACCACAGTCACTAAGGCAGGTATGTAAAAATCAAGAAGATGTCACAAAGCGATTCTCTTTCCACAAAAGCTTGAGTAAGGGGAGGAAAATGCATTGGGATATCACAAGAGATTTCAGTGATACTGCTGGAAAGCAAACAAAGATAAGCAGTTTAAACAAAATTATTTTAATGGGTCTAATTTTAGATGGACATATGACTAGCACCTCCATGGTCCATGTGTTGTTATGCATCCTCTGTTTAGGTACTGCCTGGATTGGCTGCAAAAGAGACACGTCCTAAACCTTCACTCACAAAAGATTCCCCCGAGAGGTGACGTCTTCACCGAGGAGCTAAATTTGAAAGGATTTTCACTCAAATTCCTACCTCTACCCCATAGAATATTCCTGCAGCTCCATATCTGGCCACTATTCTCCCTTTCTCTTCTCTGCCTCTGTTGTGCTTTTGCAGGTCTGTGATGACTAAGGGTTGTTGAACTATGTGTACTCTGATGGGATCTGAACTGTAAAACCCAGGAAGAAATGCTCCCTTGGAGCTTCATATGATGCTCAGTCTTCCTGCAGCTTCAAATATCAGCTGTGCAACCATGAGCTCACATATCTGACTCACTGTTTCTCATCTATTTCCCGCAACTCAGCTTTGCTTTGGCAATATTGCCACCTCCATGTCTCCTGCTGATTGAACTCCAAGCAAATGAAATCCTGATCTTTCTCTTTGACTGTCACATCTTGTTCTCTTCATTTTTTATAAGTAAGATGCTGCCATGTCTCCTTTCCTTCAGGTAAGTAGCCAGACAGCTCTGGTTGCTTTCTATACTCTTTTGCACATTAGGCTATACCTAAATACCAGTGATTCTTCTTCAGCAATGTTTCTAAGACCCAGGACATGTTCATGCCCACTTTTCCCTTGTCTTCTGCCTGATGTTATCTCGCTCCTTTCTGGCCCTTCTGACACTGCAGCAAACCCAAAGCACAGCTTCCAAATCAACTTCATGCCCCACACAATGACAGTGTCATTATCATTAACATTTTTCCCTCCTCATCTTTGATTTCCTACAACAACATTATTTTCTAGACATCTCTCCACAGTGCCTTTACCAACCTGCTTGTTTCTGACATTTACTTTCTGTTCTTCCCTACCTCTGTTCTGACAACAGTGCTGACTCTTGGCACTGACTTGTTTGTCAGTCCGTCCTCTTCCTTTCTCTCCTGCTGCCATGGGATAACTGACTTTTCTTTTTGGACCTGGCAGATCAGTGACTCTCCATCTGCCAGTAGAGCTTCTCAGTCCCAGGAGCCATGCGCAATGACACGTATTACCCCATGTTCCTTCAAATCCCTCTTCAAAACTTATTTCCTTTTAAGGCAGACAACATAAAACCAGAATAATCAAATACACAATTATTAGGCTTGCAGAGGGAGCCATAGCCATGCATTTCTTACTTGGGCAGCTAAAAAAAAAAATCCACTCAGGATCAGAAAGGGAGATGACAAATGGTGTTACTGAGCATGGCATGGCAGAGACTGAGAAAGAAACCCCGAGGTTTCAAGTTCATTCTGAACTTCACTGAGCAATATGATGTCTACACTGAACTATACAGCTGAGCACAACTCTACTAGCTCCATTAACACCAACCATTTTATATACCCATTCCTGGGAGATAGAAGTGGGGCTGCTGGTTCCACTGGAATACATTGACACATTTTCCACTGACCCTGTGCAAGATAACTACTGGTATAGGCTACACGGCACAATGTGTTGGTCTCTTATCTATTTCTATATATTAGCTGTTTGCTGACTCTACTAATTACATTTTCTGTTTCCAGTTCTTCCATATCTCTACACTTGTTACTATAAACTGATGGCAGGTATCAACCTTAAACATTCAGGAACTGTCGCACTGTTAGGCTATCTCCTTCTCATCTGGCCTGGAGAAGGATGAAGTGAATACAGTTGACTCATTAATCTAACATGGGGTTTCTTCCCTGAGTCCCAGGAATGCCCAAGGCTCATAATGTCTTCCTGTTACAACATAAGAAGTCTTTCTGATTCATCAAGCAAGTGGGCCATCACTTTGAAGTTGGTTCCTTATGTTGCCACTCAATACAACTCATGCTACTTTGTCACAGCTCTGACCTTGACCAGAAAGCGGGCTGGTAAGTGCCTTTACAGTAAGTCTAAATAGTTGGATTTGGAGAGAAGAATAGGGATAAAATGCTTGTGCTACTAGCTCAAGTCAATCACACATCATTTCTGCTCTTCATTTTCATGCTAGTCCATGCATAATGCTAGGACACTTTGTTGTCAAATAGAATGGAGAGACATTCATTCCTGGCGGGGAGGTAGATAATGCTGCTAGTGTAAAAGAATGAAGTGGACTTTTATGAGCTCTCTGGCCTGTGTTTTTCACCCTCAGTGTTCTGTGATTCATCTAATTAAGGTACACAGCTAGGAAAACAAGAGGCAATTTGGAACTTCTACTCATTAGCTGGGTATGAATGGGATTTTTTTTTTCCTCTTGACTGTCTTCATTTTATCTGAGGCAGTTCTTCGTGACTCAGACTCCAGAAGGGCTCATGATTGTGTGGGTTGCCTCTGGCAAAGGCAAGCAGCTTGAAAGTAAGTGTCTGTCTGTCTGTCTGTCTGTCTTTTACTTCTCTCTGAAAACAAACACTGAAAAGCCTATTCCCTGTGTGGCTGACCCAGCTGCCATGTCTCGCCTGCTTGTTGGGCTACAAGATGATTAATCTCCTTCTACATAGTTCAGTACTTAAACCGTATGTGAAGGGGGCACAAGGGCTTTCAGATAAAGCAGGGATAAAAAAAGACTTGTTTTACGCTTAATGAAGAAATAATTTCCTTAAGAACAAAAAGCTCCTAGCAGCCAGTGCTTATAAATTGCTTAATTGGAAATACACATAACAGTCCTATGAGGATTATCTGAGTGCTTCTGGCTGGAATTAGAGTCAGGAAAGAAAAGTTATTTTAGATATACTAATAAAACAGGAGGTTGTGAAGGCTTCTGGGATATATACAGATGTTTTATTTTGGGCTTTGCATATAAAGCTGATTTTTAACCGATTTGTTATTGGTTGGCAAGCTCTGCTGATTAGCCTTGAGGCAGAGAGGAGTAAAAATACAGAGACAGACCCCCAGATCAGAGGGCGATAGCTCCAGAAAGATACATTGATTTTTGTTAGCTGAGACCTCACTCTATCAGGCCTGCTACCACTGCCTAGGGACCTATTTGAGATTTAATCAAATGTACCAGAAATGCAGCTAAAGGCATTTTTGGCAGTACCTTTCCTTGCTCCTGATAGGTATCAACCCCCTCAACAATCCATCGCTTTCTGCAGGAGACAGCCACGTTCACAGGCTGGCTCCTTGCCTGGCCACAGTGGAAATGCCTTCCTCCACATCCTGCCACCACGGTCGGTCTCGCCAGCTTCCTCATGGGAAAGGGGAAAATGGTGGCTCTTGCAGCTCCACCACCTCCAGCTCCTCCAATGAGCTGTTTTTTGTGTGCATGAGTAGCGCACCAGTAGGGCTGCCTCACATGCCTAGATTTTGCAGCTCTTTGTTTAGAGCCTTGCTCCAATGTCAACTTCTATGGGTACCTGAGGCCCTTCTGTTTCTGGAATAAACAAATCTTTGGAGGGTGACGGTAAAGGCACCCACACCACCTTCTTGTAACTGGTTTTGCTTATTTGGATTCGAGTTGGACACTGCGTCCAAAAGTTGTCCCGTCATCATCAGCCGGGCACGGCGAGGGGCGAACGAACGGCGGCGGGGTCCTCCCACGGCCCCCGGTCCCCTCGCCGCGGCTAACGTACGCACCTTCCCGCCGAAGGGGTCGCGGCGCCACCTCGTGGCCGCTTGCGGCGCAGCAACCCCTCGCTCGGCTGAGGCAAGGCCGCGCTAGTTTTCAACCAGCAAGTCCCACCGGCATGCTCCGTTTGATAGAATCATAGAATGGGCTGGGCTGGAAGGGACCCTAAGGATCACAGAGCTCCAACCCTCCTGCCACAGGCAGGACCATCAACTTCCAGTCCTGGATCTACACAAGGTTGCCCAGGGCCCCATCCAACCTGGCCTTGAACACCTCCAGGGACGGGGCATCCTCCACCTCTCTGGGCAGCCTGTTCCAGCACCTCACCACTCTCTCTGTAAAAAACTTCCCCCTAATACCTAATCTAAACCTTCCCTCCTTTAGCTGTAATCCATTCCCCCTTGTCCTGCCATTGTCTACCCTTTTAAAAAGTTGATTCCCCTCCTGTTTATATGTTCCCTTCAGGTACTGGAAGGTTTTGCTGTGGAAAATATTAAAAGAGACGTAAAAAAACCCCAAACAAGCCAATTTTTGTGTGTGGAAATGCTCATCGGTATCAGCTGCACAGGTGTAAGAAGTTGTTTTTACTTCTTTATGTGCTGCAGCTCTGGCAACCAACAAGCCAGGACAAACCTAGGGGAAAGGAGGGCTGTTCATAATCCCCTTTTATTTTTATCCTCCTTCGCCTGGCTGAGTTTCCTCCATTTTATGACTTGCGATCTTTATTTTCTCTTCTAACAAAAGGTGGCATTTGAGTTCAAAAACCCCACATGGTTTCTTGCAGTACTGATGATGAAGAGAGGCAGAAGAAAAGGTCTAGATGGATCCACTTCAAAGCTGTGGCGATTTAAGGACCATGGCAAAAATGCAGGGAGTCATGTAGGGAATCGGATAATAGCTGGGCAAAGCTGGCCTTTCAGGCAACACTGCAGGAATGAAAGAGGAAGAAAAAACACTTAAAGCATTTGAGATGTGGAATTTAAACACAGGGCTTTCATTTTAAAATACACTCTTCTTTTCTTATTTTTAGCTGGTGAGAGTACATTCATTAATAGCCCCCCAGGTCCAAGAGTTTTTAGATTTTATTGAGGATGGTATAAAGGTCCACACGGAGAATAAAAGCAAGAGCTACTACGAACTAAAGCTGCAGTCACCTATTTAAAGGCTGACATGATTTTCCTTGCCTTTCTGAATCTTAGAGTAGTTGTACTAACATGTCCAGCATGGAGGCTTGGTGACCATGCTAAAACCTGGCAAGTTGACACAAGCACCAAACTGGGACATTTTGTCCCCAGCGTTACTCATGGAGTCCTGTGTGGCTGAGGCAGCGTCTCTTTACCCAGAGACCAACAGGGAGAGTGAGAATGGGACTCATGCAGGTCCTTCTCTTTCACATCAGCCATGATGCTTGCATGTGCTTTCATGCCGTGTATCATGTGCAGTAATTATTAGAGCTTTAAATTTGAGTGTTCCCCCCAGAAGGCAGTGGGGACAAAGGCTCAGGCCATGATGGAAGGGGTTCCCCAGATCTAAACATCTGCAAAAGGGGGCTAAGAATGGGCATGGACTGGTCTAGGTTTAGATGTTTAACTGATGTTTAGTACTTGAAGGAATGATGGTGATGTGTGTTGGGGTAAAACAGAGACCTTTTGAAACCTGGTTTATGTTGGAACACAACTGGTTTTTTGGAACACAAAGCACAAATCTGCTCCTAGAATCTGTTAATTCTGCAAAAGGACAGATGGGTAAATTTGTGGGAAAGCTGATCCCAAATTTGGGTTACTTAGTGTACCTTACACCTTCCTGAAGCTCATGAGGTCTGCTAGAGGTGGTCTAAGTAAGCATGTGGATTTCTGAGTGCTTAGGGGACATACCTTTAAGCAGAAACTTCATTTAGGCAGAGGTCTTTCTATCATTTTTCCTTTTATTTCATTAAATCCCAAATTATTCATGGAATGTAATTTTATCTCTGTCTGTCACCATACAGGTCTCTGCTGGCTGGTACAGAAGTAAGCCAAAGCCTGTAGATACCACTCCAGCTCAGTTCTACCCACGGGTCTCCTGTAAAAAAAAACCCAAACATTCGATCAAGCAATCAACCATATAGGTGAGAAGTTTAGTGATTGAAAATATATGCATGACAGCTGAAAATAACATCTCTCTACAATCTGTAAACTCAGAGACTGCTTACAGTGTTGCTGCCTAACACTTTCCAGGCAGAGGAACAGAGATTTTTGTCCTGTAGCTGCTCATTTTCAGCTTCAGTCAATGCTTCAAAATCTGAAGAGGACTTTTTAAAATCTCATCTAGATTTCCCCTGCAATCTCAAGACAATATGCTTTACTCTGTGATGGGAGTTGCTCCAGAGGAAGAGGCATTATCTCATTGATAGAGACCCTACAAGTACTTCTTTCATTAACTGGGCCTAATTATGTAGGGTATCATGTACATGTAATACAAAAATGTTCTTCAGGAAGTTTTTGGGATGAGGTCAGTAAAGAGAGACAGAAGTAGAAAAGAAGTACAACCTGTATTTGTCCCTGTAGCAGAGGCAGATATATATAGGACAGGGATTTCAGGTCTCTATATGCACTGCTATATTTTACGAGCCTGGAATCTAGCTTTTCAAATCTGTTGGTGGAAAGGACAGCTGGATGGGAACATTTCCACACTGGGAGAGATACTTCTGTAAGCAGACTTTGCTCAGCTTCTGAAAATCTGTAGGTTCTGATGGACAGTGCTTTTTATTTCTGATGTCTCCTGTCAGAACAGGTTTTACTGCAAAATGGACTTTGATAAAAATTAAATTGCTTGTAAATGATTTGTCTGGTTTGACAGAAGAGATCCAGTAACCATAATGTATTTGGATTCTAAAAAAACTGTTGGGAAGGTTCCACACCAAAGTTTATTACAGAAATGAAGCTGTCATGGGTTTGCAGGAATTATTTCATGGAGTGGAAGCTGGTCGCAGCATGGCAAAGGGTGAGATACAGTGGTCAGCATGGAGAAGAGCCAGAAGTGGGGTCCAGTTGTGGCTGCAACAGTATCAGCAGGCTTAAAAAGACAAATTTGGGACACTAGATCAAACAATTAATATTAAAGAACTAGGCAATGCTGTACCCTCAAACATACTCCATCCAACAACTGTGGGTACTCAGGGAGTAAGCAAGGAACGTACTGCAGAACCTGACCAGGTAAAGGTGCTCTCCTCACCTGGCCTCTCCTGTTGCCAGTGCTGGAGACACAGCATGTTGCTGGGTGGACCCAACAAGCATGAGTTTTATGGTCCTATTTTGACAAAATTTCTGGTAGAAGAAAATCTGAACAGAATTTCACCTATCAGAATAGCTTGCTTTGATAAAGAAAATTTTGACTTTTTTTTTTTAATTGTGCTACTACCAAGGAATTTAAATGCATGTCATTTTCATTATTTTGCAGTGCTTTAACACTACAATATATATGATAAAGTATTAAAAATACGAAGCAAAATACTACAACATTTTCAAAATTTTGCTGTTCTATAAGAAATATTTTTATATATCTATTGTTGTTCTTTATAAAGCTGAGTCCATACCAATTTTGGTATTTTGTATTCTCATTCTGAATCAGAATTGAAGCTTATTTTGCCATTTTGTAAATTTTGTTGGAATAGAAACATGATTTCCATTCAGCTCTAGTGGTTATTCCCTTTTCTAATGCTTGTCAGCCTCTTCTTCTCCCATTTCAGAAGCCTTCACTTCTTGAAGCAGACCAAGACTCCTCTAAGGTATTTCTTATGTGCACATGATGTACACCATGAGAGAGGGGACTTGCTTCAGCATTACTAGAGCTCTCCCCTGTTTGTGCATCAAAGACCAAGATCTTCCACTGCTGAAGCTAAAAGCAGCCTTGGAAAGGAGTAACACCACCTGCCCGGTTGCTCATTCCCATTACCAGGACCCCATCCCCTTGGGTGGCACCAGCACTGGTGCAGCAGCAGTGTGACCCAGCCTTGCTGGGCTTGCTCGGTTGAGGGCAGGGATAGGGAGCAGGTAGACAGCAGCAGGGTGGCAGACCTGTGTCTCTGAGCTGTTGATGCCAGTGCATGCTTTTGGCAGCTGAAGTCTTCATGAAAATGTCTCCCCGTGTGAGACGAAGACCACCTGAGCCAGGTGTCAGCTAGAATGGGGACAGGGAGGGCATCATATTGCCTTGCTTTTGAGACTCATACCTGACATTCTCTGTGACCCTGAAGCCTGTTGCCAGGAGAAAGTGGCAGGGTATGGTTTCTCTGCTTTCATACTTTTTGTAGCTTGTACTACAGTTTGGGATTCTCCATACTGTTTTCCCTATTTCTGTTCAACTGTAGGAGCTGCTTCCCAGTAGGGATCTTTCCATAGTGCCTCTCGCTACCCTTTTCTTTCTTTTTTTCTCCCAGATTTTCTTCTGTGAGTCTGACAACTCTGTGATAATCATTCCTCCTCCTCACAGCTCTGCACAGGGATCTGCCCATCTGATGGTGTGGGTGGCGTAGCTGGTGTACAGAGCACAGCTCTCTTCTCTCTGTATGTAGTCATGAATTTCACCAAAACCCTTCCTACTAGCAATAAACTGCTTTGCAGGAGATCCAAAGCAAAATACAAACTCACTTTACTAGCTAGAACTAGGACCTGGTCTGGAAAGCTACATCCAATCCAAGCGGCCTTTGGGGAGTTGCCCCCAGAGAAACCTGGCTCCTTGGCTTCAGAGAGCCTTCTCAAGCGCTAGAGACAACTGTGGGCATGTTGGGAGCTGGGTCCCCTGAAGGATGATCAGCTGAGCTTGGTGGTGCAGCAAAACGCAGTGCATGCTCCCAGAAAGAGTTGCTGCTGTGCTGGCCAGACAGACGCAGGTTAGTATGGGGCATGCCAAACCTATCAGCTGCGTTTGGGGTGACTCACTCAGGGAGATGCGCTCAAGTAAGGCGTGGGCAGCGTTTCAGTCATTGCATCATCTGCTCCTGACAGTGCTTCCCCTCTTCCCCCGCACAAGGGAATATACCCTTTAAATCTCTCTCTCTGAATGCCTGTCTTGCTGCCTGTTGGTGCGTGGGCTGTGACTAACTAAAAAGCCTGATACCTAGATGGGGCTGGCTCTGAGTGATGCATCAGCCCAGACTCTCAGCTGCCAGAGCTGCTCACTAGTGCCCTGATGGTCCGGCCTCAGCAGAGCTGTCAGGGCATGAGAGAAACGGAACCAGCTTCTCATTCCCAAATACAGGAAAGGTAGAAGGAAACAGGACAGAAAGCTTACATCTCTAGAGACCACATTCTTGAGGTGAAGTAGTTCAGGGCTAAACCTGCCACTCTGAAGGAAAAGGAGATACATCCTTTTTAAGTGAGATTAGTGAAACAATTACCATTTTTTTCATTCTTCCATAAAACCATTAATTTATTATGCAAGCACAGGCTGAAGTACTAACTCCTTTGGTTATAATTTCCATGTACACTGAGGAGATCTGTAGGTACAGTTGATGGTAGAGTCCAAGCCCTGTGATCATCATCATCATCAAAACCAGGTGCCCATTACCTGAAACAATTTGGGTAGCTGTTTTTGGCAGGGCAGCAGTGGAATTGGGTCCACCAGCACAGAAGCTGGTGGACCATTACCCCAGGCAGAGCTCAGTGGATGTGAGGTACCCATCTGCCTGAGGACCTTCAGCAGCAGCTGAACCTACTGGAGAAGTTGGAATTGGTGGTGGGAGCCTTACTGGGACATCTTTCCTTCACAGAGAAAAATCTCAGGAAGGAAAGAAGCTTGTTGACTGCAAGCAAACCAGATAGGGAAAAGCTAGCACTCTTAAATTCACTGCAAACAGCTTTGTCATAAGCTGTTGTGAGCTGAACTCAAACCTAAAAAATGAAAATCTCCAAAACCAATTTCTACTTGCCACTGTTGAGCCCCTTCTTCTGACTCATCACCACCTTGCAGGAGATTTGAGAAATGTGGGTTCAACTCATCACTTGGGGTCATCCCCTGGCAGCACAGACAGCTACTGCAAGCCTGTGAAGGGAAATATTATTTTCTTCAGACCTCACTTTTGGAGGTAATGGCTCAGCAGTCAGAATGAGATCATCAAACACCAAGATGAACCAAAGCAAAAGCAATAGATACTGGTGGGTGGTTTTGACCAACCGGGTATTAAAAGACACATCACATTTATATTGCAAGTTTATTATAGCAATACAGTCAGATTAAATTATCTTCACACCTAATATACCAAATTGTATCAGGGTTTGTGTATATATTTTTTATTCCCAGCACATTACAGTATTTTTAATTTTAATCATGCAGCGAGTAATGTACAAACACGATTATATGGAAGATTCCCCCC
>VZTU01023468.1:47787-64355 GCA_013400835.1 Zapornia atra
ACACACACACGCACGCCAAGTCACTCGCTCACTGAAGGGGTGCTCCTTGAAACTGAGGTGACACACACGTACGCAAACAACCCAGATCCTTACAGTGCTACTCCTCAAAATGGAAGTTATAAAGATATCACCTGCAGACCCAAGATTAGCAAAGACTTCACCCTCTCCCTTTTCTCTCTTGCTTCTTATTCTTTTCCCCAAGTTCAGAAATACAGATCACAGCTACACTCACTCAGCGTGTGTAAATGCAAAATGTAAACATCACCACACAGCACCTAGCACCCTTCCTGATTAACAGAGTCACTAGCAGATTTGCCATGCAAGCATGGGGATTTTTCAAGACTGCCCACCGCCAGGCTGCAGGAAGTGTGGGAAATATTTTGTGTTTACTTTTGCTAATGACCTGGCTTGGAGAGCATGGGGAAAAAATCAACAGAGACCGGGCTGAGGTAGATTTGGCTGTATCTGGTGCAATGTCGTTGTGCTGAGCAGGAAGACTCAATAGGGTCTCAAGCTAACAGGCAGGTGAGCACGAGATAAGCAAACCAGGATGAGGGAGCAGATTCCTCCATTCCAGCAGGACACCCCATCCTGCTACAGGCAATGGGAAGAGTTGTCACCACAACATTAATGGCCCTAAACTCTGGCCCAGAGGGACCACGTGGAGGGCCCTGAGGGACTGCTGTTGCTTGATCTCTTGTCTGGAAATGGAGGAATGAGGGTGGAGTGATCTTTCCAGTGAGGGTAGCTGCCTCTTGCACACTGGGTTGAGTACGCCGAATTTTTGCATGTGGGCCAACAAGGAGCCAGCAGCTGCCTTATAGGCTCCAGTACCAGATGCAGATATGCCCCAGCATTTGAGTTTCTTGAACAGTTGCTGAGAATCCACCTCTTATCCACAGTCTGGGCTGGTGGATAGAGGGTAGCCTCCCACATGGACAAGTGCATGTGCATAAGCATCCTGCTGCTTGCTACAAACCCACCCATTAAACCTGAAGTGTCTGAACCCTGACCTTTGCAATGATCCACAACTATTACAGCCAGCAAGGGTTAACTGCACCATTTTAGGCCCACTTGCTCCCAGTGAGTTGCTCTGGCTCTCTGGGTACAGCCCCCTGTCTTGCTAGAAAGTGCTGCCTCATTAATGCCAAGATTCCCAACCTGCCTCCTTTGATTCGTAAGTGGAAAAGCCTTCCCCTCACTCCTGTCTTTTCTGAAACTCTTTATAGCACTGAAACTCTCATGCTTTCGAGCCAGCAGAATAACAGTTGATGTTTTCCCTTCCCTCCTTCCCTGGGTTCTTTGCTCCCGGGGCCTAATTACTATTCTAATAATAACCAACACCAGCCTCCTCCGCCTCTCGCCTACCGGCATCCGGATGAGACAGCGCATTGCTGCTGGGGACAAACCCAGTCCTGCTCCTCGGGACTCCGGCAGTGCCATGGGGGCTGTGTTCTTCATACTGTGTCTCATCAGCTTTGGGCAGCAAGTGTCTGCTTTGTCCTCTGCCTCCAGCTCAGGGGTGAGGGACCCCCGCAGGGCTCGGCAGAAAACAGCTCAGCCACTGCTTATAATGCAAATCTGCCGAGGGTTCTGCATGGCTTCCCGAGCTGTGACAGCCTCCGCCTGCCGCAGAGGCTGCTCACTGCAGCCTCTCCGGAAAAACCTCGCCCAAGATTTGCCCTGAATTTCTCCGTCACCCGTTCACACTCTCCCCCATCACACAAGGAGGAATAGATACAGATGGGGAAAGACATGCAAGTCCCCATGGGCAGGGGCGGAAGGACACTGCAGCACCAGGGATGTGGGTTTTCAAGAGAAGGGTTAACCCCTTCGTGGCCTGCTTGCCACTTTTAGGGCTCGGCCGACATTTTCTCCATCTCACAAACAAGCCTGCATCTTCACCTAGTGCAGCGGGGGCGGCACTGGCACCGAGGTGCTTCCACCAGACGAGACGCCGGAAGGGATGTCTGGGAGGAGCATCCCAGTGCCTCTGAAGTATTACCCCATTGGCTGTGCCCAGAGTGTTGCACAGCCCCACAGGAAATCTCCACCTGGCCACGGCTGGCAGTGCCAGCATCCTGGCACATGGAAGGTACCCTGTGCGCAGGAAAACCGAGCACAAGTGCGATGGAAGAAAGGCACAGGCAGGGCATTAGCCAGATGAGGCACCAGCTGTTTTTACACAGAGCAACTGAGATCCAAACTCACATCCTTTCTTAGCCGGAGCCCTGCTAAAAGGAGTTTGTGCCCCGTAGCCTTTGGCTCCATATTTATTTGAAGGGATGAGTGATTTCTTCACTGTTTTTCAGTACAGATCTGGGGAAATGGGTTACACTACTTGAGCAGAGCAGAGGCTTGTGCTTGTATAGAGAAGAGAACATTGGGGTCCAAAATAAAGGAGGTCTCCCAAAAGGAGTTGGGATTCTGCCACTGCTCTGTTGGTGCTGAGTTCAGCTGGGAGACCAGGACCAGCACCTTGAGCAGACAGGGCTCTGCCTGGGCAGTGGGCTCAGAGGTCCCCAGAAAGCAGGGCAGTCCTAGCCCTGCCTGCACAATCCTACCCTGCCTGCAGTGTCCTGGGGAATTTTTTTATATTTTCCAGGATCAGGCCCTCCCTCTCACCCCAGGGGGCAAAAATTGTCTATTTGACAAGTGGCAACTTTTAACTGTGGAGCTTCATACCTCAGCTTAGGATAACTCACAAATGTCCTTGGCTCTGAGACCCACTGGGAAATCAAGTTAGGGAGCTTGATTCTCTTGTAGAGACACATCTAGCCCTTGACACAAGTCAAGGAGAAATAATGTCCCTTCCACTGGCCCTGCTCTGATTTCCTTTCTGGTTTTTTACTGGACAGCAGGAAAAATGGTTCCTTCCCCACTGCACAAATCTGTAGTGGCATCAGGGCTGGGATTGCCTTTAACCCCCTCACTTCCAGGTGAGGCAGGATGCTTTCTGTTAGCAGTTCTCTATTCCCTCCACCCCCCACCCAGGAACATTCACTCACTGCCCCTGTCTGAACTCACGCCCTCTGCGCTATGACCTGCTGTAAAGCAGCAACTCTGGAAAATCAGGTACCCCACTGGACTGGCTCTACATCCCTGCAGCATCAGCCATGGACTTCCTGGTTATTACTAGATGATGCTGGATCCTGTTAGAAAGGAAATCTGATGTTTGAACCCTGTGGGTGTGGGGTGGTATACCTCCCAGCTCTACCAGAACACAGTCCCATAGTTACACCCTTTGAAAATCCCACTGGGCACAGTTGTTCCTTTTTACCCAGGTACTTACAGGATACAGTTACACTGAGAATTCAGATACACTGATACCAGCTGACAGCTAAGAAACCCAACGTAACACAGTCTCAGCCACAGTTAACCCTTCACATGCACAATGAAACAGAAAACAAGGAAGGCTTTTGCCTGTAAAAGTGCCGTGCCTGCAATCAATTAGAAAAGACATTTAAAATCTTGTCACAAAATATTGGATTTTCCAGCATAGCCTAATAGGTTAAGTACTAAAATCACACTAAAATGCTGAGGGTGGTGGATGACCAGCTCCCCTTAGTTGCCTTTGAAAATCCAGGACCCAGTGAATAAAGTCAAGGAAAAACATTTACCACATTTTTTGCCGGTAGCTTTTTGCCATAGGAGGGCAATGGCTTTAGTGCCTGAGGTATAGGTAGTTCCTGGATGCTTTTAGGGAAGTGGGAGGGGGGAAGAGTCTGGAGAATAGTTTGCATAGCTTGCAGATATAAAGAAGCAGGTGTGTTCCCCACCAGGCTGTTGAATTTGTCTTCTCCCAGCAAAGCTGTCCAGTGGTCCGGATGCTCCTGCAGAACTTTCCGCATCTTAAACTGTGGGTTGGGCATGAAGAGCAAGAGGTAGTCGAGGCAGAGCTTCTTTGATGCCACGTTGACTTTGGAGTCCCACATCTGCTCCAGGATGACGTCCAGCGGGGTAAGCCCTTTACTGTCCTCTATCCTGGGAGAAGCTCCATTCCCGAGGAGGATGAGGACCGTCTCTGACCTCAGCAGTTCACAGGCAAGGTGCAAGGGGGTTTTCCCGTCTTCCAGATGAAAGCAGCCAGTCCTATTGATGTAAGAGTTCAAGCTGGGGAGCTTGTGTGCAATTTTGATAATCAGTCCCAAGATATCTCTCCTGTCATATGTGACCGCCATGGCCAAGTGAGGAGCAGAGGACGGGCAATAGCAGAAGTGTTCCCCAGGTACCTTGAGAGCCTCCTCTGGAAAATGAGACAGCAGATACTGAGCATAAGGCAGGTGGTTATGCACCACTGCATAAAGAAGGGCTTCTGAAGGTGAGTAGGTTCTCAGGCTGGCATTTTCCTCCCAGTAAAAATACTCCATAGTCCTCATGTCTTCCAGCATCCACACAGGCTTGTGATCTCTCACAGCCTGGTAGAACATATAGGATAAGAACTTGCAGTGCCTGCTCTGATCATCCTGCAGGCTGGCCTGGTTACTGGCCATGGCTCAGCAAATAAAGAGCAGCTCCTCGTAAAATCTTTCCAGACTGTACGATCTGTGCACTTGGAATGCAGATCCCGATGCTGCTGCAACCTTCAGGCTGTCATTGCTGCCCGGACTGCACTAGCTGGAATGCACGGGCTGATCATCTCCACCCATTCATTGTTTTTCCCCTCACTGCAGTGGTTTTGTTTAGGTAAGCACAATCCCACAGGCTCAGTTAACCCATGCCATGCAAGCAGATGGTTAGTAAGTGCACCCCGCTCTGCGCGTGGCACAGGTTACTGGAACGCTGTCAGACTGCGAGCGATTTGATGCACACACAGCTAGGGAGAGGAGAGGGAGAGACTAAAATTAGCTTGAGAGGTGAGGCGGATTTCTGTCTGCATTTCGTGTCTCACCAGATCAGCTCGTGCATTGCAGTGAGTGCAACAGCAGCATTCGCCTGGGTTTGTGTGTCGCTGACACGCACGCAGCTTTTAGGTAGTAAAAGATATGCAGCAGTGTAAAATGCTCCACAGCTGAGAACACACACGATTGTACGCTCAGGAAATCATGGTATCTCCATAGCCACAGCATTAGGAAAGGGGTCCCTATTTCATAAAGAATGGTATGGCTAACCACTTAGGAGACACTGATGTTAATGGATTGTCTATAAGGCGTTAGTGGTGCTTAAGATCCCAGCGTTAATCTCTGCAGGGAAGAGAGTCAAACGGTGTGTGGAGTAACCGTGCCCAGAGCCATAAAGCATATCGCTGGGTTTAAACACCTGCCTTTGTTTAGGTAGGAGATATCTGAAGTGCTTCTCCGTTGCACAGCAGGTACATAAACAAAAGGTTAATGGCCAAACCCCACCAGCGGGCGCAGGGCTTTGATCTGAGCATTTCTCAGGTGTTGTGCTCCAGGAATGGGGTCAGAGCCAGTTGCAACGGGGTTTAAGCAATCAGACCGGGGTTTAAGCAATCAGACCCGTGCAACACCGTGGTGAGACACAGAGGGACCAAGGCCTACAGGTTTGAGGGGGTAGTGCCTCTACGACCTGACCCAAACTAAATTAACAGAAAAGAAATGAGCTCGGCACCCTTTATGGCAAGTTGTGTATAAGGAAGGAGGGCTTCCACACATCTTATAAACCAACAGATTGCAAGAAGATCTCACCATCTTGATGGGAAAACAGGGAAAATACAGCAAATCAAAAATTCTTTTTTCATTTAGCATCAAGACAAAGATATATTCAGTATATTCAAACTAGGGCGTATTCAAATAGCAAATCTGAACATCTCCAAATTACATCTGGAGTCATCCAAAGAGAAAACCAAAGACACTCATAGAACTGGGTCTAGTACATCTTCCAGAGTTCTGTAGGTTCAAGTCCATACCCCAAACATTTAATTTTAGGGCCAGTTTTCATACAGCTGGAATAAACAAATATGTGTCCAGTTTTCACCTACCATTACTGTACAGTTATGCATGGAAATGCTTCTACACAGACATTTGGTCATGGCATAGTGTTTCTTGTGCCATGGTCATAACAAACCACGTGTGTGCTCTGGGCCAGGTCCAAGCCTATGGAAGTGCACAGAGAGGTACCCACTGACTCCAGCATGCTCTGGATCAGGCATTAGTCAAGCACTTGCAGACACACATTTGTTTCTCCTGTTGCTAACCCAAAGCATCTGAAACTTGGACCTCCTACTCAGAAGAGATGTAAATTAGTATTTAAGTGGCTATGCTCTTTTGTCTAAAGGTCTCACAGGTCATTTCCTACCAGTAAATCATTGCTTTACCCTAGGAATTACATGGATTTTGTTATTTCCATGATGCAGGTATGGGAAAACGCATGCACACACAAATACTTTACATAGCCCAGTTTTACAGAGCAGCTCACAGATGGGGCTGGGCACTGAATCACAAACTGGTGTGTCTTTGCTCAGGGGTTATAGCCATCAAGCAACCCTCACCTGCTACTGGTCTTAAGATCAGGCTCCCCAGGGAAGTGGTCACAGCACCAAGCCTGTCAGAGATCAAAGGGCACCTGGAGTGCTCTTAGTCATATGGTTTAGTTTTAGGTAGTCCTGCGAGGAGCAGGGAGTTGAACTTGGTGATTCTTATGGGTCCCTTCCAACTTGAGATATTCTAGGGTTGTGTTATAAATTGAGATGCTGAGAACATCTGTAGAGGGGACTCAGTGCTTGGTACACTGAGAGGGGAGTTACAGTGCGCTGGCTTTTCCGTAGGGGTTCAGTGTGCAGACGCTCTCAGAGGACATGATGATGGCTTAGTGTTTTAGTACCAGGTAGCCTCATGCTATCTCTCCCAGCTTAATCCATATCATGTTGATCCCAGCACAGGCAGGCTCACAGGTGTCTTCTCTGATGTTAAATCCAGCACCCATGGCAATCATCTTGCTCAAAGTGTTTCTGGCAGTGCTATGGCAGGGTGGTGACTGGCAGAGACTCTCCCACAGTGCCTCCTGTAGCTGAGCCAGAAAGCAACAGCAAGCTCACAGGCTCACTTGAACCAGAAAGCTGACCATGTTTTTTTCGAGATGGAGAAAGGATAATTTGTCACAGACTCTGCATGCTGACTCAGCTGACCCTAAGGCTGCAGGACAGCTGGTCTGGCACAAGGGACAGTGCAGGAGTCTTCAGCCAGGAAAGCAGAAATGAGGAAGGCAGATCACTGAGGGGTGCCTGCAATGTCCAACCTAATGTGTGCAGAGACATCAAAAAGTCAAGAGAAAATATCCTGAAACTATCTCCAAGGAAGAGGGAAGCCTAAGTCCCAGAATCAGCAATGTCCACCGGGCTTCCAGCAATTGCCTCTATGCCACAGGTCCAGGATGTCCAGGACATGAAAACACCTGCAAATTATGGTAGGTTACCTTGTAATTACAGGTTACACTGTAGTTCTGTCCAGGAAGCCCAGCACAAAACCAGGGGAGTCTTCTGCGTGGTGTGAAATGGCACGTGTCTCTGCTGTGCTGAGTACTGCCTGCTGTGTTGGCCCTTGCCCATGGCCTGTTCTGGGGTTTTTCAGTAGCTCAGAAAAGCTGGAGCCAAGGGCACATGTTGGATGGCAAAGTATCTCTTCTGAATTTTATTATGAACATAATGCATCTGTACAACATTCTAGATCTCTTAGAAATGGAAGGCACTAACATAGAAAGCTTTGCTGAGGAACTGGAAGGAGTTTGGTTTTTTGATTTTTGATCTGTGGCTAAAAATAACACATCCCAAATCATAAGGTATTTGTTGTGGCTTCTTTTGCCAGGGCTAGAAGATGAGCACGATCAGTTTTGACTCTGAGAGGAAGCAACACGAGTAGCTTGGAAGGGTAACACACAGAGGAAAAAAAAGTTGATTTTACCCAAAAAGGCATTTACCCTTTCAGCTGAGGCCAAGAGGCTCTTTAGACCTCTCCAGGCCAGATGCATTTTTCACATTTTGATAGTGATTTCAGCTCATGGCAACTTCATTACTGTGAGCTCGTGAGAAATATAGTGTGTTTCAAAGTTAATTTGGGAACTTTCTTACAGTGTTATGCTCAGAAGGTACAAGATATGTGTGGCAGGTCTCTATCTCTACTCCAAGGGGAAGCTGAAAGCATTTTTCAGAGCCACTCTCACCTCTCTGGCATATATAATCTCACTGTGCATAACTGCATGGCACTGGCCAACTACAAAGGTGTATTGAAGACTGGTTGTCACTTGAAAAGCAGAGATTATGGCATAATAGCAGCTGTGGCACCAGACTCTAATGGACAAACCTCCCTTACTTTCAGATGAAAGATGTAGAAATATCAAGTCTTTTCCAAAGCAGTTTCACTCCTACATCTTGGCATGAGGGATGCTGCAGGAGGCAAGTGTGGGGGTCTGAACAAGCCTGAGCAAGGGGGATAGGTGCTGAGGTCTCAAGTGCAACTGGGCTCAGGACAAAGAGGGAGCTGGGCCAGGAGACAAGTCAGGAGCAGAACCCAAGTGAAGTGGCAGAATTGAAGAGTGAACTTTTGCAGGGTGCTGGAGAAGACAGAAAGCCATGAGGTGCCACTGCTACCCCGCTTCTGCCTGTGTTCTGAGTGGGGATCTCATGGATATGGAATCTAGGACCCAGATAAGCTATTTGGCTTGCTGAGCCCTTCATTTTCAGGGCAACTGCCTGTGAGCAGCTGTTGGGCTTGCCAGAGCCTGGGGACTGTTGGGTGCTGCGGGCTGGTCAGGGCAGAATCCCTACTGCCATAAACCAAACGCTTTTCCCCTGTCAGCTCCTGGAGAGCCCATTTCTAAAGGCAGGTACTCAGTAAACACTAGAATAACTCCAAAAGAAAGACAAAAATGTTTCTAACTCTCTCTGAATGTCACACATCTCTTCAAATACAGGTTAGACTAAGTAGTATTCTCCTGTCTGGTGGATGAGATGTCGGCTCAGTTTAATCAGCTACAACAACAAGGCTTATTTTATTCCAGTTTTTGAAAATGGTTTTCAGACCTGATTGCACAGCCCCTACATGCCCAAAATCCTGGTGCCTCCCATTTCTGTGAGCCTATTTGTTTCTGTTCCCAACTCCTGTCCTAATTTGAGACCACATCTCTCAAAGACGGTACACAGACAGACAGATTACTGTGCCTCTTCCCCAAAGTAACCTGTCAGCTGAGCTCTGTTCAGAGAACAAAAAGCCTTTGCAGACAGTCTGTGCCTCCAGACACATTGAAACAGATGCTGCTTTTCCAGTGGCTGGCTGAGACTGTAAGACAGTCTTATATCCTTGGACATTTCCCTTTCTTGTGATGATCACGGGTATCAGTGCCCTGTTCTGCTATGCCTTTACATAAATGTCAGGGCTGACAACTACAGAGAAAGGGTTCAGGAAAGCATGAATGCACTTAGTTTCCAAAATAGATAAACATATATGTGTTTCTACACAACCCATAATGAACTCAGTATCAGCAAGGTCTTCACTTTGCAGTCTTCAAAGCAAGATTTTGGATTTTTTTTCTTGAAACAGTAGGGTCTTTGCTCTGTACACACGCAGCAGCTGACACTGCACCAAACCCGTGACTCCGAGGTCCCACCTCCATGCAGGTGGGCCAGCAAATAAAAGCTATAGTGCTGCCATCCCTAACACGACCACAAACTTGTCTGAACCTTCGTAGTAGTTTTAGCACGGTACAGTACTCTTAATTCAGCCAGCAAGAGGGCCAGTTTCTGGGCCCTGCATTTCATTGTCTCATAGATGAGATACTTCATCCAGAGCCAGAGATAATAACTCACTACTCTGTTCTCCGCAGTTTCCAGTGGGTTTTTCTGCAATGGGCTTTTAATCTGGGATAAGTGCAGAGTCTGATCAACAACAAGCACTTCAGAAATACCTGAAAATTGTATTTGTCTGAGTAAGATCCTTCTGGACTCTATTATCTCTAATGCTTTGTTCAAACAATTGTATTGGAATAGTGGATTCCCTTCAACAGGCCCTTGTGATGACTCAGCCAGTGACAAATTGCTTCCACTACCACATCTAACGAGTTCAGAGCCTGTTAACCTACACCTCATCATCGGCTTCCTTCTTCTTCACAGTTTAATGTATATGTGAAGTTGGCCAGTGAGAATTCCCTCAATAGCAGATGGATTACTAGCAAAATGAAGCAGTGTAAAAGCAGGAAATTCTACCAGGCTGCTTAAAGGAGAAGCATTTCGATGCTCCAGAAATGCTTTGGGCATGGTGCTTTCCCATTAATTCCATCAAAGTCCAGCACCTGCTTGGATTGTGGACTTTCTGTGGGAGGGAAGGCTGCCTCAGTGCTCATTGCTCAGCACCTAGGAAGATCTCATCCTGGACACCTCTGAGCTGTCTGACAATACAAATACTATAAATACCAGAAGCCCTGAAGCAGCTCTTAGCCCATAACACGCTTTAGAGAGGTCCCAGCTACAAGCTGTTGAATTGAAAACTACAGGAGAATTTAATGGACTTCACGGTAGTCAAGCCATCCTTCCACTGATTGAAGCCTCTGGCTCACATATCTAGTTGATTCAGGACAGAAAAACAAATTTCATTAGTGCCTCATTAAACATACTGTCCCAAAGGAGTTGAATGGCTTCAGCATAGCTCAGGATTTCAGTTAATCACTCCTGTATTCTGCTTTAAAAGCCTTCTGCACAAGAAACAAAACTATCTCCTTCTGAGAAGTTTGACAACTGGTGATAAAGAACTTTTACCACAAGGTAACGAAAGTGAAAGACAGAAATAAATCAGCTCAACTTTCAGATCTTTGCTGGATTTAGAAGAAAGGTTTACATTTCAGTACACATGCCAGGTGGAAGCTGTTTTTTCTTTGGTTTTCTTTGTTGTTCATGTTGTTTCTAGGTGAGAACCTAGGAAGTAGAAGCACTTTCCTTTCCTAAAATGGAGCTTGCACAGACTCATGTTCACAGTCACCCTTCTGGGTGAGTCAGGCCAGACTGCCTTCCCAAACACTCCTCCAAGGTCTCAGCAGCACGGCACTGAAATGAAACCAAACCACCGGTGTGGCCCTCTTTCCTTAACAGGATACAGGATAATTTGCAGAAGGAGAGAGATACCACTGGCAGCAAATTCCTCTGGGCACCACCCTAATAATAATAATAATGATGATGCTGATGCAGGCTAACGAAGGGCCACGGCCTATATTCATGCTCGGGGGCTCCAGGCTCCCCTCTGCTCAGCAGTCCATGCTGCAGTTGTTAAGTGGGTTGCACTCTGAATGTGGTTTCTCCCTCCCTCCCTCCTTGTCTCTCTCCCTCTTTGTCTCAGGCTTTGCATTTCTGCACCAAGCTGTGGTCAGCAAATAAAAAGTCCACTCTAAGAGTTAGACAGGGAGGATGCTGCTTTCCCTGGCATCATGGATGGTGTGAAGCCTCAGCAGATACCTGAGGTGACCCTCCCTTTGCTTTGCCTGGCCATGATATTGACAATAGAACACTATTCCAAGGGGGGTGCCATCCCTAAATGCAACATCTAGTTCCGTTTCAGATGTGCTAAGGGTCTGAGACACCTATACAGAGCAGCCAGAAGCACCTACTAAAGCTCCTCACATTTCCTCAGAAGTAGCTGGAGGCCAGAGAAAATAACCTGAAGCTTCTGACTTAGCACCAATATTGGTCAGCTCACATGGTTTCACAGGCTTCAGTAGCTACCCTGTGTGACATGAGTGGGGACACCTCCCTCATCTCAGAACTGTTGCTTCAGGGGGTGTGGGTGACATGGTGCTGTTCACACACCTAGCCTGATGAAGGCTGGCTCAGCTGTGGGAATGCTGCTCAGACCATGACTGCTCATCCAAAGCTACTGGAGTCTTCAGTGGGAAGACTGGGACGTTTTTATGGAAATGGTTCTTCTCTGAAGAGCTCCAGAAAAGTTTCTGGTGAGGTCTGATCTTAGCAGGGCTGAAGGCTAACCAGGGTTTCTACAACAGCAGCTCTGTGGTCCTTTTATCTTCTGGGCTGCTGCGGAGCCCACGGTTTCCCTGGTCCCACCGGCCCGTGGGCTGGCTTGTTCCCTGAGCAGTGGAGTGCTTGAGAACCAGTGAGTAGGGATTCCAGCCAGCCTTCACTCCCACCACCCCACAGCTCGGTCAGGAAGGTGACAAGAGAGCTGGGATGCCTTGTGCTTCCAGTCACCTGGCTAAACACTGGCAGCAACTAAGGATCTTCAACAGTCTCAATGTTAGCAAGATGAAATGTTGTTCATTTCTAATCATGTTTGAATTCTGCAATTTAGATCTTGAACTGGGGTCTGAAAAGGTCCTTAAAATAGACTTATCTTTGTGAAACAGAAATCCATTCTCCCAGCCAGCTCCAGTTGTCAGGACTCACTCCTTAAAGTGAGGCTATCCACCATGGAGATAGTCATCTAACCTCATCCCAGAGTTAGAACCATTGGCATGGAAGTTTGTAACTAAAATCCCAGCAACACCCCAACTGTTCTTCAGCTCATGCTGAGGGGCTGCATCTGCTCAGAGTAAAAACTCTGAGTTGACATGAGTCACACATCAACTCATCCTGTGTAAAGGCACAGGAAGAGCAATGCCAAAGAAAATAAAGCAGCTGTCTGTGTGCCAGCAATGCCATGTTTACATCCAAGCCTGTCAAATACAGCCCTAAGAGCACTATGTAAATAGGTGGAAATATTGAATGTGCTGCTGCTTCTTAAAATCCAAAGTATTAAACTATTACAGATGGATAATATGCATTACCTTCCTCATCCATGGAAATGAGGACTTCTCTCCATCAGGCAGAGGCGTTGTCCTCCTGACAGCAACGTCTTCTGGAGAGGGACACTGTCATGTGCAAGCCTGCTCTGCAGCTGCAGCCATCCACTCCCCCCACGGACCCCCATTGACTGTCCTATTTGGCAGCTCAGTGCTAAAACAGGATCTGCAAGCTGTAAAAAAATGGTGTCATCATATATCACAGCCAGAAACAGATCCTGTTCCCTGACTTTAGCATATTGGTATTTCAGAGCCTTCACAACTTTTTGTACACAACCTTTCCTAGGAGTGTAGGGATGCTATCCAACCTGCACTTTACAAACTGGACACTGAGGCAGACACAGAGAAAGTCAGTGTTTCTTCCCTTTCCATGGTACCATTCACAGAAGAGGTGGGGCCAGTGTTCCCATATGAGCATATCAGTGTCTCCATGACTTTCCATAGCACCTGGTGAATGGGCAGGGAGTTCTGGAGCACGGGCTGTGAAACACACTGCTGTTCTACCCAATTTAAAGTCTCTTGTCTTCATGATCAGCATGTTCTGCTCACATGTTCAGGCTTGACTCCATTGCCAGATACAAGGTCAGGAAAGGCTTTTGTTGTGATCAGTTTGACAGAAGCAGTTGGATTTTTTTCCTCTTTTTTTTTTGGGCTTTACTTTATTCTGCTCCTCTGCCTATTTCCTGGGCCAATCCTGACTCGTGTTGGTGACCGTCCTGAATGCAGGGACCCTTTCCCCAGCTCAATGTCCGTGATCACCTTTCTGGGATTCTCCCACTAGAGGGAAACCTTCACTCCCTTTCAACCAGGTTGCAAATGTCCACTGCACTTGTCCTCAGCCTCTAGGTCCCCATCCTTCCACCACTGCCAGTCAGGGGCTGAATACTGATATCTCTTGACTGATGCTGTGAAGTACCTGCTGTCATCAGTATTTGGACTTTTCAAGTGAGCATCTTCATCTTTTCTTCCACACTGGCACATCTGGGGCAGCGAAGAGGAAATCCACATCAATGTCTCTAAGACTGGCTCAAGTTTCCTTTCCAGATCCCTTTTTTTTAAACTCAATTTCAATGTCATGGCTTGAAAAAGCACTTGACAGAGGTCAGAGTGCCAATGTGCTCATACTGCTGCCTGTCACACTGCCCAGCCATTGCCACAGCACATACTTTCCCAGCTGCACATCTCACTCTAGTGTTATGTCATAGATTCTCTGGGGCCAGGACAGTTTTCTCCTTTGTGCTCAAACAACACCTTAGGTGGTGTCATCCTGGTTGATAACTGAGACTATTGGTAGCATGAAATAAGCTGATCCCTGCCTGCAGATCTCTCAGGCTCAAGGGAAAGACCCATCCAGCAGACATCAAGCAGATGCTGAATGGTGGGATCACAGAATCACAGAATCAGAATCGTAGGGGTTGGAAGGGACCTCAAGAGATCATCGGGTCCAACCCCCCTGCCAAAGCAGCTCCCCAGCTCATATTACATAGATAGGCATCCAGACGAGACTTGAATATCTCCAGAGAAGGAGACTCCACCACCCCCCTGGGCAGCCTGTGCCAGGGCTCTGTCACCCTCACTGGGAAAAAGTTCTTCCGCATGTTGGTGTGGAACTGCCTGTGCTCCAGTTTACAGCCATTGCCCCTTGTCCTGTCCCCACAGACCACTGAAAAGGGGCTGGCCAATTCCCCCTGCATCCCATGTCTAAGATATTTATAAACACTAATTAGGTCCCCCCTAAGTCTTCTTTTCTCTAGACTGAACAGTCCCAGCTCACTCAGCCTTTTCTCATACGGGAGATGTTCCAGGCCCCTAATCATCTTTGTAGCCCTTCTCTGGACTCTCTCCAGGAGATCCCTGTCTCTTTTATACCTGGGAGCCCAGAACTGGACACAGTACTCCAGGTGGGGCCTGACCAGGGCAGAATAGAGGGGGAGGATCACCTCCTTCGACCTGCTGGACACACTCTTCCTAATGCATCCCAGGATCCCATTGGCTTTCCTAGCCACCAGTGCACACTGCTGGCTCATGGCCAACCTGTCATCTACCAGGACCCCCAGGTCCTTCTCCACAGAGGTCTTTTCCAGCAGGTCATTTCCCAGCCTGTACTGATACAGTGGGTTATTCCTCCCCAGGTGCAAGACTTTACACTTGCTCTTGTTGAACTTCAACCGGTTTCTAACTGCCCAGCTCTCCAGCCTGTTCAGGTCTTGCTGGATGGCAGCGCAGGGTTCCTGCGTGTCAGCCACTCCTCCCAGCTTTGTATCATCGGCGGGGATGATGACCAGAGCCTTACTTTCACCAGAGCCTTCGCATTCCTACCCTGGTGCCTGCTCTCAGAAATCTTTCTAACCCCTTGCGAAGTTTCCTCAGCCCACTTCTTGGACCATGTGGCTTTGACCACTTGGTTTTGCCCATGGGTTCTGAGCACATCTCTGGCACAACCTTGCACCCAGCATGTCATGATCCACAAAATCACAGAATCACAGAATCACTGAATCACAGAATCACAGAATCCTTGGGGTTGGAAGGGACCTGGCAGAGGTTAAACCCCTCTGCATTCCAACTGACATCAGATTGCTCTGGGTAGTTAGGGGCAGCTGGGCTTAACTCCTGCATGATGTTCAATTAGGTGCTTTATCATGACCTGGTCTTCACAATTCTCAGGAACAAAATTAAGACTCAAAATGGAGTCACGTGTCAAGTCACTTTATTTGGCCCACAACAAGCGTGGAAGAGAAGGGGGGAAGAAAGAGGGAAAAGGTGAAAAACAGGGAGGAAGAGCAAGAAGGGGGAGAGATTGGCCCAACAAATCTTTCCGTGAAGAATTTTTTCCTAACATCTAATGTGCCCCTGCCCTGGCACAGCTTTGTGCCATTCCCCCTTGTCCTATCTCCTGTCACCTGGCTGAAGAGACCACCCCCCACCTCTCTTCAACCTCCCTTCAGGTAGTTGTAGGCTGCGATAAGGTCTCCCCTCAGCCTCCTCTTCTCCAGGCTAAACATGCCCAGCTCCCTCAGCTGTTCCTCATAGGATTTGCCCTCCAAATCACTGAAGTCCTCGAAGCTTCGAGAGGGTCCAAGACGCCTCACACTTTGTCCCTGGGCCTGGATGCATAGCAGAGGATATGGGCCACATCCTGCCAGATATCCCTTCCTAATGGGTGGAATTCGAGGAATTCACTTTGTTGAAGGAGGTGGTGATGAGGCAATTGTTTACGGTGATTGAGAGAGATTGAGAGAAGAAAGAGAGAAGGGTACAATTCAAGACACTGAGAGAGAAGAGGGTACAGTTCTGTCGGCAATTGTGATGACATATTGAGGAAGAGAGGGGATGTGGTTCTGTAGTCCCTGACACAGCACCCCCTGCCTCTGTAGCTATGCCTAGAAAACCCTGGGTGGGCGTACAAAAAGTTGGGTGGGCAACACTGTAAAAGCAAAACACCTGCTTAGGACGACATTTCACTTTCTTGCTATGGTCGAGGCTGCAATATGTCCTTTTGTTAGGACACTTTCTGGAAAATCTTATCTCTGTGTATTTCAGGGAACTGCTATGTTTGTCTGGGATTTATAGATGTGTGGTAATCCCACTGTTGACTCCCAAAAATTTGATACTCCCTAGATGTGCACTGATTCCCTCCTCAGTGACTGCTTTGCATTGTAGGAGCCTGTGTACCCATGGCACTCTGCATAGAATCATAGAATCGTAGGGGTTGGAAGGGACCTCAAGAGATCATCGGGTCCAACCCCCCTGCCAGAGCAGCTCCCTAGGACATATCACTCAGATAGGCATCCAGACGGGTCTTGAATATCTCCAGAGAAGGAGACTCCACCACC